>JACSZP010040981.1:0-10179 GCA_016161895.1 Pinna nobilis | reverse complement strand
TCCATATGAGTGAAATATTCTTGAGTGGGACGTTAAACAATAACAAAAACAAACGAAAATCTGATAAAACGACCTCAGGAAAATAACACTTTACGGTGTATTCGAACTCAATTACATTAACTTAAAGTCCGAACAAAAAGAAACTAATGTATTGTTACAAATTAGTTTGATTTTGTCCCATCTAACGGAGCTATATTTCACGCTTATACACAAAATTGTCGCCGTGCGGAGAGTAATCAATATAAAATTATGTAACATAGCTTCATCTTCATGTAAACAAGTACACACAAATTATGTATAAAAGGGTGCTTGCGTAAGAAGAGCTGGCAAAAGGTCGCTTCATTGAGTAAATGTGCTTTATCAATCATCACCTGTGATCAACTATACACAAAAAAAGGAAGAGGAGATACAGAAAATAGATCCGACGTTCCTTTTGAAACTTCGGATGTATTTTGTTATTCACAATATAAAACAAACATTCCGCAAAGATATGTATTGCATTCTTTTTTTTAATCTATAGACACTAGTCAAAGCACATTATCTTTACTTTGTACATTTTTTGAAAGTGATAAACGTCCCCAAAATGCGTTGAGAAAAATCAATCGGTATACGTGAAAAGGGGTTATATTTACAGCACATTCCATTCAAAACGTTGTAGTTAATTTATAATATAAGGATAAACTTCGAAAGGTTTTTATGTCAGAAGTATGAATGTGTCTCCGATTTTCAGGCAGGTGTTTTATAAATCGTGGAGAAATGTGCGTTTGAATAAACAGATGGGGACTAGACAACATATACTGAAAATGAATATTATCTTTAATTCAATTTTTTTTATTTGGAAAATTTAAGTCTATTCGATGTAATATTTCAAGGTTTTCGCAAGTTTGATAATTAACGTGCAAAATATGTAGGAACATCAAACGGGACCGCCGTGACCGAGTGGTTAGCGTGTTCGACTTTGAATCGAAGGGTCTAGGGTTCGAATCCACGCAGCGCAACGCTGCGATTGGTTGGCCCCGTATTTCGACAGTGTCAGTGTCACAGTAGGTGCTGGCACGTTAAAGAACCCTCCCTGCTCTACGGCTAAAAATGTATAAGTGTGGAGCATAATTATGCAAAATTATCGTCCTTCACCGGCACACGGTGAGGTCTCCATATGAGTGAAATAGTATTGTGTGGGACGTTAAACAACAATACAACAGCAACAGAAAAAGTACCTCCTGCAAATGTATTCATGATAACATTTTAAGTGGCAGTCTGGGACGAAATTGAAACCCGTTCACGGTCTCAACTAGTTAAAGCTTCTACTAACACAGGTGTTTTCCGGAAATGTTTTAAAGATTAAGAAAGATTATAGAAAAGTCGCATCATAGTTTGTCTTATATCTTATATTGTCACTGTGAATATTCAAAGATTTAAACCAAGCAAGTCCTGTGGGACATCAAAAACCAAAATGACCCCTTTAAACTCCCAGGACCTGATGTACCTATCTTTACAATTTACAGACATTTGCGGGAAAATCTTGGCGAAATGCAAGTCGCTCTTTGACAGTGATTGATTTATTTTGTTGGCATTGGTAACATAAGGTTAATCACTCATATCTGTACGATGACTGCCTCTGTTTATCGCTTTACCCAGGATATGGTTCGTAAATCAGCTACTGTAAAGGAAGTTACTCCAGGACATTTAACATCTAAAATGTCTTGTATAAGGTAGATATTCGATTCGCAAATGACGTCAGCAAATCCTTTTCACTTCAAATTGTTACGTAACATATGTTTTCCACATGGCTTCTTTCAATAGATGATTATCACGATGTGCAACATATGCAAACAAAAGCCTGTCTGTACAGCAAGTGCTCGACAAGCGAATTGAAATTCCAAAAGCCAATATCCTTAGAATGAAAACAATGAACAGTAGTTTATTTCAAGGTAACTCGTGCATCAGTTGTTAATCTCTGAAATGTGTTTATTATTTCAGCGAAATCAAGAGCCCTAACATTAAGATGCTTAAGCCAGAAAGTGGTGTATAATTTCAAGGGACGTAAAATTGTCAGGGTACAATGTATCCAAGGGCGTTCAAGATTCCTAACATTAGCAGCTGTTGGCCTTTGCTGTGACTTTAAGGCAACCTTGGGGCGAGGGATCATGATTGAATGCCATGTAAATGATTTCAAGATACAGATAAAAAACAGTTGCAGTAAGTCGATACATTCAGTGCCAGGAGTTTTAATTCATTGCAACCTAAACAATATAACCGTTTTCTTGTCAGAATGATAGTCGGGATTGGTATTAGTAGTATTACCAGTTTAAATACCTCTCAAGAGTAAATAGGTGCCGGGCACCCGCAAAATAGATTTGACATCATCATAATTTAAACTAAATAAAATAAATTTAAAAAATCATATTAAGAACATTCTAAATTGTAAGATTAACAGGAGAATCATGCTTTTTCTGGACTGAAATGACAATGTTCTCTATATAATCAGAAATGCGTCTACCCAACATCCAAAGTATCCGATGGAATTTGTATTTGTTGTAAAAGGTGTTTATGGGCCAAACGAGTCAGAAGTCCGGTATGAATGAGTATTCAATCAAATTCAGTCAGCAGAGTTTGACAATCGGAAGTTGCACTCTGGTAACTATCATAAATTGTTTACCTTGTAGAAACTTTCAATGACAGTGTTGTCTCCTGATACCACCATTCAATGTCTAGATCAACTCTGATAGATCTGCTGACTAATTATGCATATTAGCTGGAAGAAAGGGTTCCTTGCTTATTGAACACCTGCTCCCATTCCACTAGGAATTTGCAATTATTCTTTCACGCAGAGATTGTAATAATTTCTGAAACTTGTCCTGAATATTCGGTCTTGGATTTTCGAATTTTATTGTATCGACTTTCCCGGCTATTACTGAAATAACAGAAATAAAAAGATGGATATTNNAAAAAACAGAAATAAGAAGATGGATATTCCGGCTAATACTGAAATAACAGAAATAAGAAGATAGATATTCCGGCTGATACTGAAATAACAGAAATAAGAATATGGATATTCCGGCTAATACTGAAATAACAGAAATAAGAAGATGGATATTCCGGCTAATACTGAAATAACAGAAATAAGAAGATGGATATTCCGGCTAATACTGAAATAACAGAAATAAGAAGATGGATTTTCCGGCTAATACTGAAATAACAGAAATAAGAAGATGGATATTCGAAACACACGGTCCTCTTAACCTTAAGAGATCAGACACGATGGTGAGGTTGGTTGGTTGTATTGTTTGTTAAAGTCCAACTGAAAAATCTTTCACTGATATGGAGACGCAAAAGGGCGACAAATTAGCCTATGCTTTGCACTTATGGCCGTAGAGTAGGGAGGATTCTATAACGTACTCGCACATACTACGAAACGGGACCTCGGTTTTTGTGGCTCAACCAAAATACAGAGACAGCCAACTGCGACTTGGCCTGGGCTCAAACCCCGGACTTCACGATAAGAAGTCGAACACGTTCACCACTAGGTCGAGGCGGGGTAATATTCGCTGACGCCTACTATGTATAATTTATTACTACTTTAAAGCCAGGATACAACTGCAATATTGTTGAAAGTAAATCAAAACAAACTAAGGTCTTGGCGGCCCCACCACCGAGAAGTATCTTATGCCGAGCGACCGGAAGCATCCGTGACCGAGTGGTTAGCGGGTTCGACTACGAAACGAAGGGTCCGGGGTTCGAATCCGCGCAGCGCCACGCTGCGATTGTCCGCCCCTGTCTCTTAGATGAGGCAGTAAATACCGAGGTCCCTTGTCACTGTAGGCGTTGGCATGTTAAAGAATCCTCTCTGCTCTACGCCCATAAGTGCCGAGCATGGGCAAAAATTGTCCCCTTCACCGGCACACGGTGACGTCTTCATATGAGTGAATATTCTTGAGCGGGACCTTAAACAATAATTCAAAAACAGCTGATCGGCCATTCATGCCGCGAAATCATACATATATGCAGTAATATCCGTCAAAACATTCTTATTCAAGAATCGGACAACTGTTGGCAGGATTAAAATCCATTCTTCTGGGTGAAATAATTGTATTAAGGGAAGTTAGACTTGACGGAAATCGGAGGGATATATAATAACTGGAACATGTTTGACTTGCACTGCTCCCAGCGTTAGGCCAAGCAATCTTAACAAAGTAAAATTTTAGAGGTACCAAAAGATTGTGGTTAATCTAAGTCCTAAAAATAAGACATCTCTAGATTAATTACTGCCTAAACGTGGAAAGCTAATCCCTAACGACACGGGGACAGGTTGTTGTTGTATTGTTGTTTAACGTCCAACTTAAGATCATTTCACTCATATGGAGACGTCACCGTCTGCCGGTGAAGGGCGAAAAACTTTGCCTATGCTCGACAATTATGATTATGTTTTTTAAACGTGCCAACATCCATTGTGACACAGGACCTCGGTTTTTACTTTTTCATCCGAAAGACAGGGACGGCCAACCCAGCTTGGTGCTGCGCGGATTCGAACAACGGATCCTTCGATTTGAAGTCGAACACACTAAACACTCGACAACGGCAGCCCAAGATTGGGACAGGTCTCCGGAAGGAGTCAGTGTTCCCCGTTTTTATGCCTCTTCCATCACAAATGTTCTGAGAAAACTACGATTTCGGGTATATCCAAAGTGTGCCGGTGAAGGGCGATACATGATGTCTATGCTCGGCACTGCAGGCCGTAGAGTAGAGAGGTTTCTTTAACGTTCCAACACCTACTGTGACACGGAACCTCGGTTTTCACTGTCTCATCCGAAAGATAGGGGCGGCCAACCACGGAGTGGCGCTGCGGGATTCGAACCCCGGACTCTTCGACTCGAAGTCGAACACGCTAACCACTCGGCCACGGACGCCCCTATATCCAAAAGTAAAGATAGCTACTTGTTAACTGGCAAGAGTAAAACGTTTTATAATTATACATCACTAAATGATATTTAGTGGTACAACTTTTATTTCAGTTAAAATACTTCAGTCTCAAAATTAGTTTTCTATTGCTTACATCACTAATGATAATCCTTAAAGTTTTAGCTGTCTTAAATGAATAAATTATACCGCTAATGACAACTTACGCATTAACAAAAAACGGCCAGCCAGCAACATTCATATTAGCAATCATCATCTATGGACTTTCTACTGTATTAATTGCGTGCGGCATTAAAGAGAATTACTGCATTTGCGTAGCTGATATTAAAAAGCTAAATAGCTACCCGTCTCCGTCAACGACCTATGACTTCCGTTGCACTCCGTAAATCAACAGTAACGGCGAAGAGTCCATCATCTTTTCTCGTTAAATCGACGTAATATAAAGCACATTTTAGTATCATATTCAGCATTAATGATATCCACTTGTTGAACCGGCCGGATCAATTAAGATATTGCTTTACAAAACCCTTTGACTGGTGATACAGGATATTTGTACTCTTTCTGAACACCAGATATCATTATCTGTAGGTTCAATTCTAACAAATGTGTCCTACTTTGCGTTTATTACTTAGTACGTATGCTGTTATAGGAGAAGAAGTTAAATTGACTTCGTTCACCTTGACACAGGGGTATAAACACGGAAACCCGTCGTGGTTACTTTGAAGCGTACTTGTTTCCAATGCGAATTGGATGAAACAAGCAATAATTTTTGCAAAGCTCACAAAGAACATCTTCACATTTATTTGTTTTCCTGTTGTTTTACGTACCTTTCATGATTGTCATAATGTAGAGACACCATCGATGCTGATGGACTTGGAAGGGTTTTACTGAATGGTATATCCTTGGCGCTTTGACCCTTGGACGAAGAAAACTTTTAACTAACTGACGCTTCGATTATATATTTGTTAAGCATGTGGACAATCGTCGTATAAACCCCAGCTCGCAACCCTCTGTAGATAAGCAATCTAGGACAGGATTAAGGCTTTGTCATTAAGTATTTACATGTAAATATCAATATTATATTAGAAACAATATAATCCTCTTTGTAGATTTAGTAGATTTTCAAAATGCGTCGAAAAGAGCTTTTCAGACTATCAATAAAATATGCCATTTTATAAACAAATGTATTAGATAAAAACTCGTGCCACATAGGGGTTTGGATTGTATCACATTTAAATAAATCATTGCATAAACAAGTACAGCTTTTATGTTTGTGACATTACGCCATTTTTTGGTTGTATTGTTCAATAAGAAATATTTCATTTATATGGAGATGTCACCGTGTGCGATAATATTATCCAATACTCGGCACTTATGGCCGTAGACCAGGGAGGGACCTTTAACGTGCCAACACCTACTGTGACGAGGGACATCGATGTTTGCCGTATCTTCCGAACAATGAAGACCACCAACCGTTGCGGATTCGAACCTAAGACCTCAGCAACAGATGACGGCCATACTAGCCACAGTGGCCTCTCGCCATTTGTTTTAAGAATACCGGAAACTACACTTTCTATGCATGACTGTCAAAACCTCAGTTATGTAGGGTAAGGTATGATTGATAATAAACACTTACACGTTCCCTCCGTGCATTGTCCTACATTTAAGGAATCTATGACACTAGTAACCAAAGCTGACAACAGAGAACTCGTTTGTACCAAAGAAAATACATAAAGATCGATTTATGAGAAAGCAAAGGCGCTAGATTCACATTCTGAATAATTTCAGTCATATTTCATTACAACAGGTATACGTTATATTACAAGGTTCCGATATAGATGTCTGTGATAGCATTCTTACTCAGATTTATAGTATAAAAACTGCCTACACGAGTGGTCCAGTGAATTATCAATAAGCGAAATCATTATAATTGGCACAATATGCATTTAGTGCGCCAAGCAAAATAGTCTTGTGCTAGAAAAGGAAACCATTTAATCTTACCAGCGGTATTTATTGTTACATCAACCATTACCCGAAGGCAATGTTTTGCATTCAAACGGTCTGATTTCAAAGACCAGGAGAAACCATTTTAAATTTTGTTTTATCCAAAAAGAACTTGATCAGAAAGGTCAATGTTTTTTTAATTTGTTTTTACTTAAATATACGAGGCCGTTTGTCTTAGTTGTAAACATAAAGGTTGTTGCTGTTGTATTGTTGTCCATCGTTCCACTCAAGAATGTTTCCTTCATCCTTCACAATGTTTGTCAGTGAAGAGCGACACATTTTGCCTATGTTCGGCACTTATGAGCGTAGAACAGGGAGGGTTATTTAATGTGCCAGCACATACTATGACACGGGACCTCGGTTTTTACTGTCTCATCCGAAAGACAGGGACGGCCAACCGTAGAGTGGCGCTCCCACGGCGGCACCTACATAAAGGTCATGTCAGCAGGAAGGGACGATGAAAAGTTATTACGTTTCAACTTTTTATACTTATACAATTATTATATTATTTATTTGTTTGATGTTATTATTTATTTGTTTTACATAGTTCAGTAGAATATCTGGCTCATACAAATGCGACACCAAATGGCATTAAAAGACCTCGAAATTTGACCTAAGCTCAAACTAATACCAATAGGGCGTCGGTCTGCAAATTCCCATTCAAATACCGACTGTTTTGTTATGTAACAGTTGTATAGACTGTGCACTAGCTTACTCAGCGGTAATGAGTGCTATCAGTGATAAGATCACATATCATCTTGCTAATTATAAGACATCGGTGCGTGACTTACCAGATAACTTTTATAATATCTCCATTCATCCTTGTTTTACACTAACCAGTTCTTAACTACAAATTGTCATTTTGAGTATGTGCAGTATTACGCCAATCGTTTAGTGCACGAACTTGGTGCGTTTTTCGTATTTGATTGATGTTATCGAATATATCTTTAGAAGATTATAATTTGTGAAGTCTGGCTGATCCGTCTACCCGTTTGAAGAATGCATCCGTAATGTTTTACTGGTTTCTCAGTTTTATGCCAATAATATAACTTAAATTTCCTAAAAGTGTCCGAGTCACATTTCTATGTCATACAAATAATTAACAAACACGATCACTTGCGGGTACAGAAACTAAACACACTATATACTTAAAGAGATATGGAAGATTTGAATTTTGTTGGTTGTATTGTTGTTTAACGTCCCTTTAAAAAATATTTCAGTTATATTGAGGTCGCCGTAGAGAAGCGAGAGTTCTTCAATATGCAGACACGTATTGTGACTTGGGAGGTCGGTTTAATTGGTTCATCCGAAAGACAAGGACAGCCAACCGCGAAGTGGCTTGGAAGCGAACCCCAGACCTCAGGTTTCCGAGTCGAACACGCTAACCATTAGGCCACGGGGCTGATACTTTGTAGGATATTTTTGCGTAGAGCAACATACTTTGCCTATGCTCAGCACTGATGGTTGTAAAGCATGGAGGGATCTTTAACACCTACTGTGCGAGCGGAACTTGGTTTTAATTGTCTCATCTGCACACACAGGGACAAGCAACCGCAGCGTCCGTCTAATTCGAACCGCCGACCTCGAGATTCAAATACAAAGGCGCTAACCACTCGGCCACGGAGGCCCTACGTTGAGGTTAAATAATATACGCTAGGTCACACCAATTTGATTTAAAGTTCTTTGGGAATCCCGCACTTAATTTTCAGAAAATCAAAAAATTAAATTATTTTTTTGTTTTACCGCTCCTTTACTGAAGCGCGCTCGAGATTTCTTTTTTATTTTGCGGGATCGGTATACTCATGATAATTTTATTGATTATCACGTCTGTTTCAAATATGGCAGTTGTTTTCGGTTGTCAGTTGGATTAAAACTTTTGATTCTGCAGTGCAATTGCGCAATTTAGAACGATTGCATGTCTATGTAGAAGGAAACGATGCCTTCAAGCGAAATATAACCTGCTTTCCGGCTGTCACTTAGGTTTTTATTGTTAAAAACAATTTTGAGGCGAGTCGGTCATCGGAGCTGAGATATTCCCCCATAAATCTATGACCTCAAGGCTCGAGAGGGATTCTTGCAAGGCAACAGTAAACGGTTTCATAAGGGAATGACCTGAATGAATCCCCAAAGGGATTAGGATAGGATTTATCCTCTCCAATCATTTCAGGTAGCGATCGAATTTAGTTACAATTTGTTTATTTCCCAGTTAGCAATAGACCTACCTGTAATTGTAAAAAAGTTGACTGTATTTTGTTTGTTTGTTGTTTTTCAACGTCCCACTCAAGAATATTTCAGTGATATGGAGACGTCACCGTGTGCCGGTGGAGGGCTACAAATTTTGCCTTTGCTCGGCACTGCTGGTCGTAGAGCAGGGAGGGTTCTTTAACGTGCCAACACCTACTGTGACACGGGACCTCGGTTTTACTGTCTCATCCGAAGGACAGAGACGGCCAACCGCGGAGTGGCGCTTACGCGGCTCGAACCCGAGTCTTCCGATTCGCAGTCGAACACGCTAACCACTCGGCCACGGAGGCCCCAAAAAGTTGACTGTAGAAGATACCAAGGGGGAATCAATAATTCAAAAATCCAAAGGCACACGAAATCACGGCGAAACAAAAAAGAGACAGCACAAACAGCTATCAACACAACAAGACGTGCAAAACCGAAAAATGAAGTAACACGAACTCCATACCAAAAATCAGGGGTGAGTTAAGGTGCTCCGGAAGGGTAAGCAACTCCTGCTCCGCGCGCAGCACCCGCCGTGTCACACGTTTTTGAATACAACAAGAGGCCCAAGGGGCCTTAACGGTCACCTGAGTAATACATTTGGTTGAAATTGGCCAATTCGGTCTTGAGATGAAGCCTGATATACGAAATCGTATAGTAACCCTGAAGTTCAAAATGTTTCAGCCAATCAGAGGCCATGGTGGCCATCTTGGATTTCGCATGGCCCCAAAAAGTAACAACACTTGTGTTGGACCTTGTGTAGAACATCTGTACCAAGTTTGGGCCTGATCCATTCAGTGGTTCTTCAGAAGAAGTTCAAAATGTCTTAGCCAATCAGAGGCCATGGCGGCCATCTTGGATTTCACATGGCCCCGAAAAGTAAAAACACATGTGTGGGACCTTGTGTAGAACATCTGTACCAAGTTTGGGCCTGATCCATTCAGTGGTTCTTCAGAAGAAGTTCAAAATGTCTCAGCCAATCAGAGGCCATGGTGGCCATCTTGGATTTTGCATGGCCCCGAAAAATAACAA
>JACSZP010040945.1:0-20635 GCA_016161895.1 Pinna nobilis | reverse complement strand
TTTATATAGAAAAAAGGTCAAACTTTAGGGTAAAGCTCACAAGGTTGGTTATCAAATGAATCGTTTGATCATACGAAAGATATGACCGCCGTGAAAACTTCATACAAATTTAATCACACGTCGGACTAAGGTAAAACGGCCGAGTATTTTAGTTGTGGTACCCATTGAAAGGCTTCATATCAAGGTTATAAGGTCAAACAATTAGGTCACAATTCCTAGGTAATAGCATCAGGAGTTCACCAAAAAAAAATTACATGGTTGTTAAGTAAAATAGCGTGGTGTATATTGAGACAGCATGGTAGTACAACCGCGCTATGAGGACCTAATGAGATACTGTATTTTATCTTTGTGGGATAGGTAATTTTCAGCCACGATGTTGTTTTATTTTTTCTAAGACGTGATCTCATATATCGTGCAAGAATCTGTTACCCTTTTTTCCTTTACATTTATACATTGCAAATACCACGGTCTCATTTTGAGAAGATAAATAAGACTTTTAACATTCAATAAATAAAAGAAACAGTGTACCATAGGGAATTCGGATGTACAGAAGTTATAACATATGACGCCATTTTAAGACAGTCTTGGGATTTCAAGGGAAGGTTTGTCTGAATGAATGAAATTGCGAAAATTATGGTCGATTATTCCTGCAGTCTCGTTAAGATGCTATCAATATAGTTGCCTCATCTATTTGTAATTGTCACTGCAACATACCAGTTTTGCATATCCTGTTCTCATAATGCATCACATTTGACAGTTAGACGATCTTTATAAGTTGTTTCCATGCAACTGAATAATCACCGCTTTGCGCTCAAACTCCCACGGTACTTCTGTTTGTTTGTTTGTTGTTATTTAACGTCCCACTCAAGAATATTTCACTCATATGGAGNNGAGGGTTCTTTAACGTGCCAACACCTACTGTGACACGGGACCTCGTTTTACCTTTTTTTTACTGTCTCATCCGAAAGACAGGGACGGCCAACCGCGGAGTGGCGTCTGCGGGAATCGAACCCCTGGCCTCTCGGCTGGAAGTCGAACACGCTAACCACTCGGCCACGGAGGCCCCCCACGGAACTTCTCGTCGGCTATGGTTTGACCCTGGATAAAACGCGCGCGCGCGCGCGCGTGTGTGTGTGTGTGTGTGTGTATTTGTTGTTTATTGTCCAACTCAAGAATCTGTCGCTTACACAAAGACGTCAACGAATGAACATGGAGGGCTAAAATTATTGCATATGCGTGACAACTTTGGCCAATGAATATTGAGAGTTCGCCTCCAATTGCGGCACCCGGAAACTCAGTTTTTGCTGTCTAATCTACAGGGGCAAACAACCGAAGTGCCTCGCAAATCTTATGTGATCAGATGGGCTCGAGCTCACAACCTTTCGAACTAATGGCGAACACGCAACTGCTGGGTCATCTCAGCACTCGATAAGGTGAAAGTAGAGTTTCTTCTTTAGCGGTAGATTGTGGATCCAACGATATGTCGGAAAGGTCGTAGATTTAGAACGTAATAAATGAAACAAGGTAATTTAGTTGTTGGTTGTATTAATGTTTAACGTCCCACTCAAGAACCTTTCACATACATGGAGAAGTCACCGTGTACCGATGAAAGGAGAAATATTTGACGTATGCTCGGGACTTATGACCGTATCGTTGAGATGTTCCTTTAACGTGTCGACAAATGCTGTGACACGGGATATCGGTTTTTACTGTCTCATACGAAAGGCAGGGACGGCCAACCGCAGCATAGCTCGGTGGCAATTCATGACCTCGTGATCTGAAGTCGAACACACTAACAACTAGGTCAAAACCACCCAAAAGATGGTAAGTAAATAGCAAAGATATGTAGCACCTAAAAATGCAGCTCTACAAGGTTATTAAAAACCTACTCGAAATCATTAAGTTCAGCAACAATAAAAACGTGCTATCAAAATATTAAATTTCTTGTCGCATTTTTTATTCTCGTTATAATCGCCTGGCAATGCAATCAATTCAAATGACTTTTTCCGATATAAATGTATATTTCTCTGTAATGTTCATTTCTCAAGTTTTCCCAACGAATACTGCAGTATTACACCAATTAAACTAAACCCTAGAAGTAGATTGTTACTGAAGATCTCTGCTCTTATCGATAAAAATGGTATGTTTTAAATCCTCCTTTCCACCATCGATGACAACGTCTATAAAATTTGATACTTTATTCGGCACGCTCACACAGAAAATCATTTGTAGACTACAGAGTCGGGTATAACACATGGATCCAATGAATTGAATTTGTTTTATCTTGCATATTGTAGATCCAGACATTTTCGCGGAACCTAACTTTGGCGAATCGGTAGCTATTTAACAATTCGCGACACTATATTTTCCCACATGTGCATGTTATGTGTAGTAAGTTATGTTGAACAGTGCATTTTAATTTAGGATTAATATATTTAGCGAGAACTTTATTTCCGCGAAATTTCGTAATTACCCGAAAATAAAATGCTCGCGAATAAAACTTGATTAACAGTATTTAAGCTAATTGATTTGCAATTAATACTGATACCGTTTCATGCATTTGTTTAAAATACAGTAAATATTGTGACTGCCATCTGTTTCTTGTATTGTTCCCTAATCCACAAGGCCTGAATTATTTCCAATATAGAGTGCTGGTCTTTAGATCGGCAGGTTCGAGTCTCAACATTTCTACGTTTGCGCTTTCGTGACCTCAGGATGACACAGGGATATCAAAATCTCTTGTCAAGAACATGTTTAGTTGTTGATGTATGTTTGTTAAACGTCCAACTCAAAATTGTTCCCTTATAGGGAGAACGCATGACAATTATGTGTCATTTGATTCACATAAATATCATATGAATTGCATGCGAAATATCATGCGTATTCGTAAATATATAAAATTTATGTCAAACGCATGATTATCATCCGATTCGCATGAATATCATGCATTCTAAAATATTAACAGGAATATCACATGAATTTATTCAGCAGAACTCATGTGAAAATAAGTTTCAGTGAAATGATAATTTAATTGATAATTTTTCCACATCTAATGCTAATTTTAATTACCTTCTTCATAATCTTATGTCGTTTTTTTCATATACCCATGGCATAATTTGTTATGTATCTACCATAGACTACATACACAGGCTTCATTGTATTGCCAATTTCATCATGCTATTATTCTGACATTGTATAAAATTATCATATTTTATCGCTTAATAATTTCATGAATAAAATTGCATGAGTATCATGCGATTACAATATTCGTATGGTAATCGTACGAATAACTTAGCATGGAAATCATGCATTATTGTTCCCAGTTGATTATCATTCAAATTTTTCGCCTAATATTTGAACGTTTTTTTCATGAATACCATGAGTTTCATTTTCCCCTGAGTATGTTTTGCATGGTTTTATAATATGACTTATGTACAGTACTAACGACTATTGATCAGTAGGTATTGGCACGTTAAAGAATCCTCCCTACTCTAAGGCCATAAGTGCCGAGCATAAGCAAATGTATCGCCCTTCATCGGCATACGGTGACGTCTCCATATGAGTGAAATATTCTTGAGTGGGACGTTAAACAACAATACAACAACAACAAAGCAGCAACTTTAATACGCCACCACCTCAGTTGCTCACCTCCAGGTTTAACAATGTGCTATCTGAGTTTTGGATAATGCTAAGGGGATCGTCGAGCCAATTTCTAATGAATCACTGTTCTAATGACCTGTCCAAATAGGCGGAAAATTAGTATTTTAAAAAGGGAGACAATGGTAAATCATCTAATGATTGTTTGACAGACAGCCGGGGACTTGATAAAAAAAATAAACAAGACATAAATATAAATACAAAACAAACAAAAAATGCACAAGCCATACCCGTATCCAAGTATTCAGCCATTCTAAAGTGTGCCTACATTGTATAAGCTTTAATCGCAAGGATTTCTTCACAGAAAAGTCACCTAAATGCCACCTTGTATAATAATCAATATTATCCTTAGAAACTGTGCAAAAAAAAAAATCAAGACTGTCTCAAAATCATATCATTAATTAGTTTCTGTTGTGGAGATAGTAGCTAACCTTTTGACCTTTTGCAAAGAAGATTGTTTTTTTTCTCTGTGTTTTAATGTCCACAATTAATGATACAGAGTAATGTATTATGTGGAACAATATTGCAATGATGGCTCAAAAAATTTAGATTTTAGTTTGGCTACTCTGTTAAGTACTCAAAAGACATGGATCAAAGTAGTCGTCTCCTATTCGTCATCAATCTCTAAAACTTTTGAATTCTAATGTATGGTGAAAAATTAATTATCATTTCAGTAATTCTGTTTGATAGGCTGACGGTTCCGCCGAACAACATGGGAATTAAGAGTTCCACATGCAAAAATGCATTTACATACTAAATTAGATATTTAAGAACGCATTCCCTTATAAGACCCTTATTCAAATGCAACCATTTACCTCAATGCTAAATGTATTCGAATGAATGGTGAATGTTTTTATTGCAATGTTTTCTGAGAGTAATACTAACGATTAGATACAATTTATTTTAAAGTAAGACTGTACTAAAAGGAAGAAAAAGAAGAAGAAGAAAAATAATTTTGACTTCCTTGTTGTATATAAAGGTTTACTATTGTATAGATATAATTTTCGTCCCCCTCTTATTTTCGCCCATTTCGCCACCATAGTCAGAGAGCGAATTCAAGATTGGATTAATTGAAAATGGTAAATAAATTCATTGAATAACGTAATGACAATACTGGACGAATTTAAAACACGACGAATTTGTTTCCTAGTACAGTAGGGCGATAATGATACGGAGCGAAAATAATCGTTTGCATACAGTGTTACTTAGTATGTTGTCGCAAAAGTCGTCGATAGGGATACCAATACATAAGTCTGTATCAAACAGAATTTGTTGTTGATACAAATATAAACTAAAGCCATTTTCCTAAAATTATTTATATGATCGCTACCAATTATTTTACAAATGATGCCTTTCTTCAACTTTAAACTAAATATAAGCGAATAAACTAATAAACTAATTCATAAACCATTGGATACACAATGATTGAAAAACAGAAATCTTATCTTGTAGCTATACTGAAAAAAAAATTAATTTAATTTGGAAATTCGATATTACTCTTAAATATACATAAGGAACACATTTTTACAGACGCGTATAATAACAACATAATTAGGACATCTAGGAGGTATAATTTTATTGCTCACTAGAGAAGTCAATTTTCTATTTCTTATTCACAAACGAAGCACGATGCACGAGTCTTATTTCAGTATTCAAGGACGGTGACGAAGACGAGCGCAATTATGACGCACGTAATATACGAATAAAAATATTTAATTAGGGGTAATTACCATGGGTATAAAGTTAATTACGTCTTGTAATCACCGTCATAGACGCTTATTAATAGCAAAATCAAAATATTAAACCGTAATTGAACCGGTATCGATTTAGCTTACAGAATTCTCCATGGAGTCGACTAATTTGTATCTATACAAGAAATAACGTGGTGTTATTTGACTTAAAAATATGTTAAAGTCGTTTTTAATTTTGGGTATTTAATTTCGGAGTCTAGATGTTTATCGGATTTAATGGGACATAGATACTCCAATTCGAACAGTGATAATGTATATTTTTGAAAAATTTGTTATCACAGCACATGTAAAAAGACGATACAAATGCACTACAGCCCAACTGTCTTCGATTTTTAAATGAACCACATTTGAAATTAATAACTAGGTACAAAATACCTAGCTAGATTTGTTGTATGTGTATTTTTCACTCCGCTTCTCTTGCATTGGCGACCTTTTTAGATGTTATCGTGCTTTAAGCTATTCAATGTCTCACCTCTCTTCAGTGCGGTTTCCAGTGTCGTTTAAATCTATCTTGATAATGTGACAATGTTTGATAGTTTATCTGCAGAGGGTTGGTGGTGTCTTCCCGAGTGCTTTAATATACGGCTTCTCCTTTCAACTTATAAAACCAACCGACACTATATGAAATGGGTAAAATAGAAGATATCAAGGGACATTCCAAATATAATAAGTCGACGACAGACAAAATCGTGGCCAAAACAAAAAGGAGACAAAATTACAAACAGAAATACACAAATACACTTATAACTATATATAGTGTAACACGAACCCCATTAAAAACCGGGGGTGAGTTCAGGTGCTCCGGAAGGGTAAGCAACTCCTATGAATTAAAGATTGTCAAGCGTGGCATTAAATAAATAAATAAATAAATAGATAAATAAATAAATTGGGATCAGGTGTCACGGAGGAGTAAGTTCCCCATTATGATTGGTTACACCCACAACGATTCCACTGTCAAATTCTGATGAAAAGACTGAGAAATAAATTGTCGTCAAAATCGGTAAAGAAGGAAAAAAAATAACAAAAAAAAAGTAAAAGTAAAAAAGGTATATGCACATTTTGTCAGGAGTTGACCAATACCATTTGTGGCTTATTCCCATATTCGACAATATGTGACACGACGGGTGCCGCGCGCGGAGCAAGTGCTAACCCTTCCGGGGCAACTGAACTCTTGCTCTGTTTTGTTGTGATCCGTTAATCCGTGCCACTCTAATTGTGGTTTTACACGTCTTGTTGTGTAAATTGCTGTTTGTGTTCTTGTCTCTTTTTGTTCTGGCCATGATAATGTATGCTTCTGGATTTTTGAATTTTGATTGCCCCCTTGGTATCTTCAACTATCACCTGTTATATATACAATTCTCTTTATATTCGATCTACATTCCTATTCATTTGATTATTTGTGCACCTGCATTCAAATAAGATGAATAATTTTCTACACTTATGCCCTTTTAATCAACATAAACAACAAAATATTTATATCAGTTATTGGGTAGTCTATAGCGATAGTAACTAAAGTTTTTTCTATTGATCGATACATTAATTTTACAAAACATCTAGCCTAAAACAATATCCAGCAATTAGGACCGGAGGTAGAGACGAATAGTGGCACTATAAACAGGAAGTTTAATCGGTCATGGCAAAGTTCTTATTTACGGAATCCCGTGCGACGACCCGTATTGACATATACTCTTACTATGTAAACGGAACTTTTATATTTTGATTAAAAAGTAAACATATCAATGCTTTGAGCTGTGTCGTGTAAGGTTAGAGACACGTTAAGCAGAGAGCATGTACTTGATAAGTTTACACAAACTGCATTTTTGATCAGAAATCGCGTCGAACATATTCCTGCACTGATAAATATACAATGGTGGCGAGGAACTTTAAGAGCAAAAGAGCACTTTGTCGCTCAGATAAACAGATAGTGAACTCCGCAAATTACGAGAAATAACTAGATCGCATGTAACAAGGAACCAGATGTTACCAGATTTGTATTCCTGGTGCTTTTTCCATGCATTGTGTTGTAATTTCGAATAACAAAGATCGGCTATAACGAGATAAACATTTTGCTACCTTCAAGTTGAGTTGACTGTGTTTCCTCACTTCGAACATTTGCGCTCTTGTGTGAATATATTTCATTTGTTTCAATTACCCTGTCTCTCCTGTCGACAAAATATGAAACTTTATACATGTAATTAATTATTTAGTTGTATTATTGTTAAATACTCCAACCAAGCTTCTTTCACTTATACGGCGACCTCATCATGTACCGGGCTATAAATTTGGCCTTTCTAGCCACTTAGGGTCATTAGGCAGCTAGGATTATTTAACGTACTGTCACCTACCGTGATACGGGTTCTCGACTATCTCATCCGAAGGACAACAACAACAACAACGACAACAACAACAACGAACTCAAGATCAGAAGGTGAACATGTACTATGGAGCCTATACGGTTCATGGGAATATTTACAGAAATCACATACAAAATAGAAGTCAGATACCAAAGTACCAATCGTCAAAAGAAGCAGTAGGCATTATACAAATGTGGTGAATATTAGACAGACACGGAACTCTGACAATCCAGAGGTGGGATCAGGTGCCATGGAGGAGTAAGCTTCCCCTGTCGATACGTCAAACCCGCCGTGATCTCTATACGTAGATCTGGTAAATAGAATAATTCGTTGTCAAATCAGTATGTGAAGAACGTCCTAACATTTATAAAGAATCACCACATGCATTGTCTGCGATGACAAAAAGCAACACAACAGTGAAATACCCATTCTAAGACCCCCCGAAGGATATCAACAACAGGACACGACAGTGGGTAAAAAAAAAAAAACAACAAAAACAAAAACAACTCGTGACATATGAATTTTAAAAGGACTAAAACCACAATATTTCTCTACAGATATCGGACCAAAGAAGTAGATAAAGGTTATCTGTATTCATCCTTGGAATCAATACAATTTAATATAAATACCCTCTATGGTAAAGGGGTTCCCTTGTGAATGTCTACCTCCAATGGTGATGAAAAATCACCAAGTCTGGTCTTTGTCTTTGTTGGATAGATGAAGGAAAATGATTGATGTCTTTCTTTTGTGAACAAATTCAAAATTCAGAATCACTGCCATTGAAATAGTTAATATATTCATAAGATACTTTTTCAGAGCTTTTGATATTTTAAGGAAATTAATTGGATCTGAAAAGAAAATTGGTAAAAGTAACAAATAATGACAGATCTCATTAATCATAAAATAACAATAGTACTGAGTCCCAGTTATACAGAGGTGGGATCAGGTGTCCATGTGGAGTAAGCTTTCCCTGCCGACCGGCCACATCCGCCGCGAGCCCTACATCTTGATTAGGAAAACGGAGTGATTCGTCGTCAAAATCAGTGTGAAGAAATAATAACTAAATTTAAAGATAGTAATAATAATCATGATAAAACAAAGATAGTCATAATAAGTTTTGAAATAAGTTAAGTACAATTAAGCTATTTTAATGAACTTTTTTTTTAACTAGAAGCTAAACGTAGGTAAACTAACATACTTTTGCTGTGTTAGTTTAATTGTAATTCCTCCCCTCTGAAATGTTAACTCAATTTCTTTTATGAAGATAATTCACACTCCGATGGCCGATAATTCGCACTCCGATGACCGTAAAATTGTACACAGTGGTTCGGCTCTAAAATATAGCATCTTTGGGAAACATTAAAAAGCAGACCATAAACTCAAAAGCATATTCTAGTGCAAAGACAATACATGTTTATTTGATGATATATATCCTCACGTTCTAGATCACTCTCAGGAATAAGTACATTACATTTTAATGGAAACAATGTATTACTTTGCGTAACACTGATGCCTTTATGATTTAAGTGAAATACTAGTATTGAAAATTGAATAGACGCAGGAGAATTTTCTCTCCCGTTTTTTTCCACCCTTTTTGCCCTCGTTGTCAGTGGGCGAAACCAAAACCAGGCAAATTCAAAACCGGCAACTTCATTGAATAGAATAATGACGAGAAAGGGCGAATCTAAAACAGGACAAAGGTGTTTGCAAGTGCATAAAGACGAAATTGATACGGGACGAACATTATGCGAGGCGAAAATAGTCCTGTAAACAGTATATTCCATATCCAAAATTCATGAAACGGAAGGAAATACAAAACCAATAAAATAAACAGAATGAAAACTACTTAATACCATATACAAATGATAATAAGATTAGGTACCCATGAGGGGTCAGTAATTCCCACTTGCTAGCCACACCAGTCGCTTCGTTCTTTATTAATAGTCAAATTTGATAAATTAAAAAAGAAATGGAATAATTTTCGTTGTTCCGAATAGCCAATGGTCAAATGATAAGTCGGCCTTACCGATTTTACATATATCTCTCTTATTTCAGATGAATTTGACTTTCGGATCTCCACGAGTGTGACTGATCAACAGTTGATGATCCATGGTATCTGGCCCCACCTCTGGATTTGCGAGATTAACGTTTGTCCTATTTTTTACCGGATTTGTACATTTTCTAGTTGAATATTCTTATTCAGATTTGCGTTCCATTTTTCGTACAGCTGGTTGCGTTCTACGTTTTAGTTTACGACTATTTCGGATTAGACTTTTTTCCTGGATTTATACATAGGTGACATGACGGGTGCCGCACGTAGAACAGGACTTGTCTGCATTTCCAGAGAGTCTGAACTCATCGTTGATTTTAAATGAGGGTCATGTTACTCTGTATTTTAGTTTTATGTGTTGTTATGTAGGTTACTGTTTTTATGTAATCTTTTTTTGGCCATGGTGTTGTCTGTAGTTTAATTTTTGAATTTTGAATGCTTCCCTGGTATCTTCAACTTAATGATGAGGGATATGTTCCCCTTGTCGCATACCTAGCCCCGATAACCTTTTCTCGTTTATGAACATCACCGAATGTGACATTCTTGTATTCGAAAATGTGTGACACGACGGGTGCCGCGCTTGGAGCAGGAGTCGCTTACTCTCCGGAACACCTGAACTCGACCCCGCTTTTTAGTGGGGGTTCGTGTTACTCTATTTTCAGTTATAAGTGTATTTGTGTGTTTCTGTTTGTAATTTTGTCTCCTTTGTGTTTTGGCCACGATTTTGTCTGTCGTTGACTTATTCAATTTGGAATGCCCCTTGATATCTTCTACTTCACCCATTGATACTTCATCACATTGCGACAATACTATTATGTGATATTTCCATGTCACTTTCACTCACAACTTTATCTAAATTCAAATGAGTCTTACATGACCCCAGTAACATAAGCTTATTTCACGACTGAAATAGTAAATTGATGTTACTGGACATGAGTGTTATTAAACCGTACAAAATAAATTTGTTCAATGTAAGTTTACTCAGTAGATTTGATCTAACTGCAGAAATAATGGCTAATTTATATCTATTTTAAGAGAACACACCGATAACACTTGAATGCTGTGAAAGTTAACACACGCGTCATCATATATTAAGCTAATTTTACCGCCTTTAAATTGAGAGTATTGAATAAAATAAGATTAACATGATTTTTTTTAGTTCCGTGATTAAGTTATTTTGTTTAAATTCAAGTATTTAAAGTTTGTCCAAAATGGGAAAATATTTGTTTGTCCATATTAAGGCTTTAATTTTGATTGATGAGAATGTGTCAGTGTTTATTGGTATGCCAAAACTGCACGATCTGTTTAAGACTTTCTAGATATTTCAAAAGAGCCGTGTGTCTTAGCTGTTGTAATGATTGCATAGAGAATCCATCAGGTATGATGGGCCGCTGTGAACTAGAGGTTAGCATATCCGACTTCAAATCAAGATGTCCGATTTTCGAACCCAAGCCAAGGTACGGTTGGCCGTCCCTGTCTTTCGGATGAGGCAGTAAAAACTGAGGTCTCTACTCCACGGCAATAAGTACCGAGTATAGGCAAAATTTATTGCCCTTCAACGGCACACGGTGACGTCTCTATGTCAGTGAAAAAAATCTTGAGGGGGACGTTAAACAACAATACAACAACGATAATAACAAAGGGGTCTTGTGTCTTAGCTTTTGTGTTGATTGCAATGCAGATTCATCAGGTATTGATATTGCCGATGTTGCATTATTTAATATCGCTAATTTATTTTGAGCCTTTTATAAACGACAATAGAACATGAATGAATTTTTCGTATTGCAAGCAAAACAAAATATTCTCCGAACAACCAAACTCATGCGAATTAGCGTTCATCCCATGACTCATGAACATCCTAAATGTGCATTGAAATGAAGTCAGACATTTGATTTATGATATTCATTCATTGACGTAACCATACTGGTCTGACCTTAATTTCACAAATATTGAAAATCAATGTTTTTGAATAACAGATACAGAAAAATCTGACACTTGAGTAAGAACTTTAAATCAGAGTAGAATCTATCACTATGTGTTCCAATAGGTTAATTTGACCAAACATTTCCCTAAGATGAATCATATTCCTGCAAATCCAGCATTATTCGCGTGGATTTGATTTTCGCGAAAATTATGCATAATAACGTACTGGCCAAAATAAAATTCTCGTTCGTTGTTTTAATTAAATGTTTATTTGTATCAGACTGCATTGTGGCTTGTTCTTTAAAACGAATCTCTCAAATTTCAATCTGAGAAAGTTAAAAGGTGCATTCGCAAAAATGAAGGTTTGCAAAAATTTCCAGATTGATGAAGCTGCAATCAAGTGATGAATATTATTGGTTGTTGAATGTAATGTTATTTAATGTCTTGTTGAAGAATTTGGACTGGACTTAAATGCCGTGCGTCAGATTGGACCTATATTTGGCATCTGTGGTCATTTGAATATTTTTGAATATTTACACTTGAACTGGATAAGAATTTTGGTGCTGTAAAGTTGAAAAAATAACACGTGTATTTCTAAACTACGCAATGATACATATTAAAATGTCATTACCCACCTGCTGTTACAAAATATCACATAGTATGAGAGAGAGAGAGAGATAAGAAATTTTTCAAACAGAAAAGTAAATGCAACGTGCAATTAGATTCGCTTTAAGTAAAATACTGATGAAAATTCTTATTTACAAATCTTTAACTTTTAATTTTGATCGACATTCAAACAGGGTGGTGAAAACAATTATTTCCGTAATGATAATTTTAGTAGAGTAGGTTGAAATACAATAACAACAAAATACAACAGGAAAACACAGAAAAAATCTCCGATGCAAAATAATTTGAAATAAAGTGAAAAAACTAAAACATCAAGATAAACAACATCAATACGACATAAAACGACAAAAAAAAAAAACAAAACGAAAAAACCCCGTAAAAAACAAAAACAAAAATAAAATTTTCGAATATTGTTTTTGGTAAAGCCAACGCAAAATCTATATTTAATCGGTGTAGGTAGCGAATCGCAGCCTTGTGTTTAACTTCATCTAAATCACTTAATTACATCTAATGTTCGTTTGACAGAGATACAATAATAACATGATTAAACTCGCTTCCAAATGCATTCGAGTTGCCAATAATTTTCAAATCAAGAAACGAACTGCTTTCTTCCTGTTGACGAATTAAATTTCTTCCGCACGATGAACCATTTCCTGTTCATCCATAAAATCAAAGTGCAAATAGTTCCTTCACCTGCACGGATTGATGTAACATTTTCCACGTCTCCTGTTTTGAAGGCGACGTTATGATAGTGGTGATTACTTTTAACAATCGTAGAACGCACGTTACTCATGTAGTGAAAACTACGTTGCAGGATTTGATAATGAAATGAGCAAATACGAAAAGATATGGTGATAAGGAGAGGGGTCAAAATATGAATACACATAAATGGGATTGAAACGGGATCCGAATTTGATACAATATAGATATACATTAGGCAAATAAATGAGTAGTTCCAAATACTTGTATAAACGGGACTGATTTCTTTAATGACATAATACAGTGAAGTGAAAAAATATCGCCTAGCTTGTCTAAAACTGTTAGTTTGAAGTTTGCATTTTTCCAATTTTTCCTTTAATTTTCTTTTGACTTCCACAGATCTCTAAATCGTTCAATTTTTCGAATTTACTCGCCGTATAGAACTTATTTCCAGAAAAGATAATCGAAAAAATTCAAAAATCCTTTAAAGTGACACCGACTATAAAATACCATAGTCCGTGTCTATGGTTTAAAGGGTAGAGGTAACGTATAAAGTCATCTCCTACATACATAAATGAGTGAAATAGAATATACCATGTGGAATTCCAAATAGAATAAGTCAACGACGGACAAAATCCTGGCCAAAACAAAAAGGAGACAAAATTACAAACAGAAATACACAAATACACTTATAAATAAAAGTAGTGTAACGCAAACCCAACTAAAAATCGCGGGTGAGTTCAGGTGCTCCAGATGGGTAAGCAACTCCTGCTCCATGCGTGGCACCCGTCGTGTCACACTTTTTCGAATACAAGAATAAGTAACAATCGGTAATGGTCATAAACGAGAAAATGGGAATACAAATAAAGAGTTGTGTAAACATGGACCCTGGATATACCAGCGGTGGAATCAGGTTTCTATGACGTTTTAATTATCACGGTCTGGCTTTCATGGACTTTTGTTTTTTACTTCTGATATAGAACAAAAAAAAACTAAGAAAAAAGAGCATCATCTTCAGTATAAAACGCTTTTTCTGCTTATCTGAAACTGCTAGAGAAAAAGACATAGGCATACTGAGTGTTTGCTTGTTTTTTTGTTGTTTACGTCAGGTTAGACAATTGGACTAATGAGTGTACCACGTGATACTCCATAACGTTTTGTGCGGAGCTTGTATCTAAACTAGTGATGGATTGTAACGCTACGTAATCTTCCCGCTGAAATGATGTTAACGTAGGGTATCCTTTTCTAGCGTCATTTCATCTCGAATGGATACTTCACTCGCAGATAATCTATAGGGTATCACGTGGGACATTATTTTAGATATATATGACAATGACAGTTTAAAGTTTTACACCGGGTGAAACCACTGGTCTTTCAGAAGTAAACCATTTTATCTTACATAAACAGGGAGGTTGAATCCTACACTGACGGAGATGCTAGACTAAATGCTTTCTGCACGGTGCTCCTAGATGTTGTTGACTCTATCTGTCTCCCAACAGTTGTCCTATGAGAGATGAACATATTCTAATTTCTTTTTCATACATTAGATAGAGATCTAGATCTAATTAAATTACACAAAACAGATTATCATTCCCGCATTCCCCCTCCCCCGAAATTTCATTCACCCAAGAAGAGTACGAGATTAAATAACATCTCCATCTTTTAAGGTAAGAAAGAGTGACATTTTAGCTGAAAATTGTTCTTGTATTGTTGTTTAAAGTCCCACTCAAGAATATTTCACCCTACGGAGACGTGACCGTGTGCCGGTGAAGGCGACAAATTTTCCTATGCTCGGCACTGCTGGCCGTAGAGCAGGGAGGGTTCTTTAACGTGCAAACACCTACTGTAACACGGGCCCTCGGTTTTTTACTGTCTGATCCGAAAGACAGGGACGGCCAACCGAAACGTGGCGCTGCGTGGACTCAAAACCCGCACCCTTCGATTCGAAGTCGAACACGCTAACCCTGCGGCCACGGCGGTCCCTTGAGTTGAAATTAAGTCGACAGATTCTTTAGAGCGCGATGCTTTTGAATGATGACAAATGTATCTGTAGCCCTTTTCACAAAAAAATCTTTCGATAAAAATCACCCGTGGTCGTAAGTGTAAGAAATCTTATTGTTGTTCATTTGACAAATTCTATATGTAGTTCAATAAATATAGCCACAATCTGATTTATACCATTATCCTTAATCGAATTCCATCACAATTGGTCAGTTTTATCGTAAAATGAACAAAATATGATCAATTGAAAAATTGCTAACTTACGATTACGAGTGATTTTGATCGTAAGATTTTTTTTTGAAAACGGTCCCTGTTTCTCACCGCTTGTCCTATGCAAGATACACAGATGATGGTATCAAGTTTATAGCATAAACCTTATTAGATAACACAAACCAGATAACTCATGCAATGTATATCCTCACTTTTTTATTTTTTATAACCATGTAAGAGTACGAATAATTGATACCTGCATCTTAAAAGACAAGGAAGTGTGATTTCTGATCTTAGAATTAAGTCGAAACAGCCAATAGATTCTAATGAAAGAACATTGTATTGACAATAACGTATTCAATGCTAGCACTACCACCTATGCAAATCCTATTTTCTGTCTATTGCGAATATACTTTAAGGAATTATAGACATTGTTATATTCTATTGATGATGTGCATCGGATATCGCAATTAATTACAATGTAAAGAAGAAAATTATATTTGATCAGAATATATCTTTCTTAATAAGGATATTCCGGGATAGGACAATGCCGTCATTAATGAGCCAAATGTAAGGTTCATCCCGGCGTAATATGTTGTAAGAATTAGTATTCAAGTATATAGACTCTGTTTTGATATTCCGAGATTGTAAGTGAGTATGATTAGGCACAGGCTTTATTGGTTTAGCTTTTGGGTCATTTTAGGTCACTCATTCCTGGAATTTCTTTTCCTTCACCGGCACTTTCTAGGATTATACAAGACATTGACACATAACTCAATAATTTGTAAATTTCTGACGATTTCCGAGTACAACCCTTAGTTCAGCACCAATTTTTGCTAATTTAAGCAATAATAATGCTACAAAATATGATCAATTATATGAGGAAGATATTTCCCAAACTGAGAACAAAACGTTTTTCTTAAACTCTTGATACAAATGGTCCAACAATAAGAAAATGAAAATCATATTATCGTTTCTTTTCTTTTATTCTGCAATAGCTACTATTCATTGCAGCAAGACTATTATCAATATACTTAGATTGAATATCATATTTTGTCATATCGCCCGGAGTTGTTCTGAATGGATGTTTGTTTTGTTTGTTGTTGTTTAACGTCCCACTCAAGAATATTTCACTCATATGGAGACGTCACCGTGTTCCGGTGAAGGGCGACATATTTTGCCTGTGCTCGGCACTTATGGCCGTAGAGCAGGAAGGGTTTTTTAACGTGTCAACACCTACTGTGACNNTTCGATTCGAAGTCGAACACGCTAACCACTCGGCCACGGAGGCCCCGTCTGAATTGATAAGTTAAAAGGGACGACTTATTATCTCAAAAAATGTCATTATCAATTTGTGTGGAATTTGATTTACGTCAGAAATGCTTTGTTGAAAATAAATCTTTTTGCGACAATTTCGCATAGTCTTTGGTATTTACGTTTCATTTGTTCGGCTCCTCTTGTTTCTTAGAGTTTTTACATTTAGAAACTTTAGTATTGTCATGAATTTGGAGATAATCGTGAGATGATTACCGAAAGCCGTTGTGACCTCGCGTTGTAGGCACTAGTGTTTGAATACAGACCATAGGTCATGGATTCGAACATCGGCGGTTCAGCTGGTTTTTCTTATCCTTTCAGATGAGGCAATAACAAGTTGTGATTCCATTCTACAGAAGGTGTCGGTCCTTTTTTGCTCAATGGTCTTATGGGCTGAGCTTAAACCACATTTAAAGACTTTCACTGGCATACTACGACGCCTTCATACTAAAGATACACGGGTCTTGTAGCTCTACTTGAACATATAAAGATAAATGAGGAAAAATTACAAGATCTTCAGAAGTTTGGGTAATTATATTATTCAATTTTGTCTCTAATATGGCTGTTATGAATAAGGCCTAGTTGAATTTCATTTTAAACTAACTACAGGAATTTCTTGAATTTAACAATGAATCTGAAATCAATGCTTATTATGGCGTAGGAGTAGCGGAAAAAAAACTTCGATTGAAATCGAAATTTGGGGAACATTTTAATATAACCCATTTAGGCCCAACAAGATTTAAATCATATTAGACGAACTACATGATCATCTTATACAAAAATATGAAGTCTGAAAGTTAACATGCATTATGGCCTTGGGAAAATAGATAACAATATTATATCTGGCACATAAAATAACCCCCTTTGACAGGACAAGGCTTAATCTCAATTTAGACAACCTACATTTGATGCTAAAACAATTATGGAGTGTATGTACTATTTTTCAGGTGGAAGTGTGATAACAAGAAATTGGTTACGGACGGACAGAATCTGGATAATGGAGTACCGTATAAGCTTTGCTTGTCTATGGCCAATAGATTTTATGATGAAAATTTTTTTGAGTGGAATAATATCTAACAATAAAACTAACCAATATTAAGCCATATCTAGGTGGTCGTAGGCCTAATTCTATAATATTTATACTTTTATATGAAAGTGCATGTCAAGAGGTAAAGGCAACGAATAGTGATCGATCTCATAATTCGTGTAAGGAAAACAAATTAAAGAGTTGGGCATACATGGACCCCTGGACACACCAGAGTTGGGATCAGGTACCTAGAAGGAGTAGGCATCTCCTGTCTGTTTCGAGTTCTACCTGTTAGTTCGGCAACTCAAAGCAGGGAAAATTAAACAAACTTGTCAAGTGAAGACATGTTAATGACAAAATTATCTAAAGTAATAGATCGAGAGATGCTTAGCACGCATGCCGAGGAAACCTATTGCAAAATGAAAATACCAGATTGCCCTAGCGGTTTTGTTGTATTGATTTAAACATGAAATGTGGATACAAGGAATAGGCTAGCAGTAGTTACTATTCTTGGCATCTAAAATGCATGAAAGGATCAATTTAATGAACTCATAATATGAAATAAAATTATTGTTTTTACTTTGTGTTAAAGACAATGAGTAGTGCGGAAACTTTAACGTACTGACACTTGTAAAGTTTTATTTTTCTCTGTCTAATCCAACAGATAGGAAAGGCTTGCCACCCTCATTTGATGCCTGGCAAAAGAATTCAATAGACGAACAAAGGGAAGTTACTCTCCAAGACAGCTGTCAGACAGTTCAACAAAACTCCTAAGAAAGTTTTGACGAACGAGGAGCGACAACCCCTACACATTGCTACCATATAACAAATAAAAGGTAAACAGCTTCAAACACGTATTTTTCGCTTAGGTATTGGGTATAAGCTTAAAACAGTTTATTATCAGAAGATAAGGGTAACGAAAATTAATCGATCTCATAATTTCTAAAAGGAATACAAAATAAAGATTATGCAATCACATGCCTCAGGACATCCCAGAGGTGGGATCAATTGTCTAGGAGGAGTAGGCAATCCTTGTCGACCGATCTTGATCGCGTGAACGGAGTTACCCGTAATTAAAGTCAGTGTGTGAGAACGACCTTACAGTTTGTATGGAAGACGTCAAACAACATTCGACCCAAAATGACTGGTTGTATATTGAAGCATGGTACCGTAATCTGTCCAATACCTTTACAAGATAGAAAGTATGAAGCTTAAATCTTAATTAAAACATTTCCCTTATTGTTCTCAAAATAACACTTCCCTGATAATCAGGCATGCAGTTAATTTCCTCCCAGGAGTCCAATTTTTTCAATCCCTATAAACACTGCTACAGGTAAAACTAATAATTCACTTAAAGTTGTACAGTGAAGCATTCCATTGTCACTTTTTGAACAGTTACATGTTGTAAATTTTAACGCGACCTAAAGTAATTTTACCATTGAATGTCTTATTGGACTAGAATAGGTAAACGAATAACCTGTACCCCTTCAGTCAATATTACTCAGACCGTAAAATAAGCAAGTTGGATAGTGATGACGACTATGGTATCTTCTTTACCCAAAGAAGAAGAAAACAGAATTAAAATGATAGTAATTATGTTGCTACAGCTTGAGGGAAGTGCACAATATATGTTTAATATGGAAAATAATCTACCAAACTTATCTCTGAAAATAGACATATGTACTGATATATCAGAAGGTTTAAAAAAGCAAGTGTAGGTGCAGTCAAGGGACCAAATTCCAATCTAAGATTAAAAAAATAATAATAATAAATTAAAAAACAAACAAATAAAGAAAAACAAATTAAATCTCACCATAAGTCTAATATTCAGATTATATACAAATGCTAAAATGCTGAGATCAAAATAACATTATTCTTTTCAAGATAACATTTTCTTATTTCCATTTACAATCTCTGATCTAATCCCTGATAGAATTATATAATACTAAATTTATCATTGTCAGTTTGATATTCTTATATAATACTAAATTTATCATTGTCAGTTTGATATTCCGGAAGTGACGATCTGGTGACGCAATTCCCTCCGGGGCGAGTCAGTGAGAAACAAAGTTTTTCTTTGTAATCATTGTCTAATAGACAAAGACAGACATGTATGCTTAAATAATCCATAACTTCTTGATTTGACGCGCATATAGCGGATGCGTTCTTTTTAATAACAATTAAATGATTAAATTGTGCGGTGTCGGACTTTTCTCGGGCAAACCGAAATGCATTGATGAGATTATAGTCAAAATCCTCGTCAGCTGGAAGAAGAAAGACTGTGTGCTTACTTTTTCTTATTGCGTCGACAAAACTGTCTAGTACAGGTTCGCCGGGAGTAAAGTCCTCCTCGTGAAGGCAGCTAAAGCCTCGTTTCTGTAGTGGCTGTAAAATGGCGGGAATTGCAACGTCTTTATCAGTATCACAATACACTACTAGAACGTCATTGCTTGCGTTGCCCTCATTTGATAAATCTGTAAGTATATTTGTTACTCCTCTGTCACATGATAACGGCACGTGAATTTTACCGTCCAAATAGTAAAATAGTTTTTGTGTGAAATATCGATCATTAACGTCGACATATCTTCCTTTCTTCACGTGCAGATACGTACGCAAATCGTCATTTTGTATGGACTTACACTTCGCCTTCGTACCTGTTACTATAACATAATTCTTTCTCTGATATTTGATTTTCTCCAAAGCCTCACACCATGCTATTTTCATAATCATATCAAATTTGTCTGGGTGAGAATCACTAGCTTTCATCACTTGCAGAACACAGTTGTCAGACACACGATCATGGTCCTCAAGTACGAAGATCATCTTCTTGCTTTTTCTTATGGCGTTTGAAATATTGTGTTGAAAGGTGTATCCTGCAATGAGATCTCTAGGCATTACACAGGTTCTCACTTTGTTTTTACTAAGATATGTTAGAATATTGTCACTTACCCATGTGTACATATTTTCCGGATAAACCACAACGACATCGATGGTCTCGTTGTCATCAAAATCGTCCCTATCA
>JACSZP010040931.1:1153-12053 GCA_016161895.1 Pinna nobilis | reverse complement strand
CACAAGTGTATGGGAACAAACATGGTCGTTGTAAAGAGGGTTCACTGTAGTAATTTTTCGCAATTTTTTGTTTGTTTGTTCGTTATAGCACTGAATTCACTTTAAGCTGATTCATTATAGACCAACCATACTGTATGTATGTATCCATACTTTTAAATTATCAATTTTCTGTAATAATGTTTTCCTTTGCTGATGGTCAAAATAAATTACCATTTTCCATTGACTGGCATGTTTGGCAGTTCTAAGGAAGAGAGATAGGATACAAATATTTCTTTACAAATTGTAAAATTACACCAATGCATTCATCCCATGTCACTTTTATCTCATGACAACAGTCTTCATTCACACTAAAGAATGAAATGGTAGGATTTGTAAATTATACATGAACTGTAGGATGGAGTACAATGTATTGTGAATACGGCTTTTATCAATTTTCTGATGATAAAAAAATGATTCTGATTATGACTAATTACTTACGATTATTCAGTGGTATTCTTATATTATACATTAGATTCCAGAACTTCTATGTCTAAAATTCAGTTTTGCCAAAAATGAGCACCTTCTTTTCACAAAATAACTATAAATATGTCTACATGAGATTAAAAATACTTTCTACAAAATGTGTACTACCAACCACTCACACACCACACTGACCATCCTTATGTCCATTTCTGAATTAGCCCTGTCACTCAAACAGATTGACGCGGACCACAACATCACAACTGCTCTGATGACCAAGTGTTACATGCAATTTATTGATAAGTGTTTGGCTTGTAAACAAACATCTGTTGGCATAATGCCAAGTGATCTATAAACCATAAACTACAACCTTGGCCACACTTTGAAAACTATTATGAAGTTGTGATATTTTTGTTCCAATATTCATCTTTGTTTCAACAATTTATTACAAAAAAAAAAAAAAAAAGAAATGCTGTAATTCAGCAGATAAGTTTTTTTAACTTATACCTTTAAATAACTTGAACCATGACCTAGATACATGTATACTTAACAAAAGAGAGGAAATAACCATCTTGGCTTTTCTGCTAAATCTGTTGCCATGATCTCGTACTATATGATAAACTACAATAGAACATGTGTCTAATATATTAAACATGGCCACCAAGTAATGATCCCACCCACCCTGCCTATTACTCTACTTTACTCTCATCCCCTGGATTTGGTGGCTGCCCAGTTGGAGCTGACCCTGGTGTGCCTCCACCACTGCCCCCTGTGTGCTGCAAAGCTGGAGAGTGTTTAAAGTCTTTGGTGTCTTCTTCAGTGTTATTTGGTTCAAACTGAGTGTTTTCCAACCGTGTGATCATTCTTTCATCCTCATCACCAAATTCTCCACCCATTAGTGTCGGCTCTCCGACTACCATAACGTCCTGAATAATAAATGTACAATTAAGTGTAATACTAAGTAATCTACTGCAGATGTTGGTTATAATACTTATTTTCTGTAGATCTATTGTTTTAATTTAATAAACTTTAATGACATGCTTGACACCATTTATATGGTGGCATCCACTTTAGGGAAGTGGAGGAGAATCCCAAGCTATAAATTTACATAAGCAGAGACCAGGGGTATTCAACAAGTAGGACTACAAACTTTCTAACAAACAGATTCATCCACAATGAGTAATTCAAGGGTATCAGCAGATATTACTTGTCCTGGTCTAAAATTTACTATCAATGCATTATAGGCATTCATGTTCACTTACCCCCGGAACAGATGTCGGCATACCCTGTGGCCCGGGTGACCTCTTTTTCCCTGCTGGAGCCCCTGCTGCCATATTCCCAGCACTTCCTGCTGACGATTTCCGTTTCCTTCTTTTACTTGGCTGTCTAGTTGTTTCTAGATATGTCCAGAAGATAGTGAAAAAGAAATATTGCACATTTACATCTTTTTATTACAAAATAAAAAAATCAAATGAAAAATTAAATTTCAGCAAAATTGTATCAAGAAAGCATATTTGAAGTTTGCTCTAAATACAAGTTAAACATGTAATAAAGAAAACTGAAGAAATTGGATGTCAATTATGAAAAGTTAACAGATGACGAATCGCATGCTATGACTATAGCTCAGTTGAGACCCTAGCTCAGGTGAGCTGAAAAAATATTTGTCTTTATCTTTAAAAAGGAAAAAAAAAAAAAAAGAAAAACGAACAAACAAAAAATTTTGTTCAAACCTTGTTTGCTTTTACCAGGTGGCGAAACCATTCTCTGCCATTTCTGGAACAGTGTAGTTTTGAGACAATCACGTGGATTTAACCCATAGGCCTTGTGGCGAGACATCAGCTCTTGCATGGGCTCCAGAATGACACATAACTGAAATCAATAGTGAAGCACAATCACTTAACCCTTTCAACCCTAAGTATCATAATGGTATGTTCTTCTCTATTGTCTTGGACCATTTCATTATTGTCCATGGTGTTGAAAGGGTTAAAGCATTGCTATCTGAAGAGAAGGGAAATCAAAGAGACAGATTATCAATCTAGTGATAAGATATTAACTACAGCAGACCTAATGGGAAGACATATCATTAGCAGGAAACCTTTTCCAGCAGATTCTGCTTTTCAGAAACTCATCTTACCAAACAATTTGAGTAAGGTCAATACCTAAGCAGGGCTTAAAGAAAATTTTTCAGTCCACTCGTCACTGTGCACAGTAGCTTTCAAAATTTACTCAACACACAGACAATTTTCCTCAACACTTTTCTTGTAGACCTATTTTTTTCAACATATAAACTATAAATTTATTTGCAGTGAATGAAATTTTGTAATGATCTTTTAAACATCAACAAGAAAATCTCTTAATCACATTGTACCGGTATGTACAATGTATTCAGGGGAATTTTTTTTCAATTAAATCCTACCATGTTAAGATGTTTTATATAGATCTATATCTTTTTCTATGCAATTTTTTATTGTATTTTAATGATGTGCCTTTCCTGGTCAAATCCAATCTTACAGCAAATATACCAGGAATTTCACTGCAAGAGACTTAGTAAAACGTTCTGGAGATCATGCTGGACTCCCTTGTAGTAGGTATCAGACTGGCAGTATACTGCACTACATAGTATGTGACTCAGTGACTGTATGTCTATGAACATTGAGTACAAGAGATGTTCATCCTTTACTTCACTTTTGCGCTGTTCATTTCATGTCGATTAAATAAAATATTCTTAGACTTGAATACCAAGAATGAAAAATTTTCCTTATGAATATAAACTTAGCAGGCCAAGTTGGTTTAGTAAGAACATCCTCGTCTACTGCTGTGTACTGGTCAAGTATCCAGACTTCGTTTTGATATTTAACGTATAACTACAGATGACAACGAAGTGAATACGTATGCCGATGCCGATATTAAAGCGAGCATAAAAAAATGTGTGTTAGAGATAGTATGCAACAACTACACGTGTAATTTTTGTAAAATTTTCAATCGCAACATAGAAAATAGCACGAATTATGTTAAATGAGTTGTACAATAAATGTTGACTTCGATCAAAAATCAGATTCGGCATACATTTTGGTTAAAGAACACGGCGCACGTGTAGTGAATGGTTTCCAGTGAGAATTTGTTCGGCGGATCATGCAATTTGGATGGCATACGACAGAGCAGTATAAAAACTATTCCTGAAACGCTTTAAAATAATTAGAACTGTTGTTAATAACTTGCCGTAAATTTTCTTTAGATTGACATTTCTACACAAAGATGGAAATATTTGGAAATTAAAATTTGGTTTTAGTCTACAGGAAAATACTCGGCACGCGGACGAGTGCCTGATCAAATCCACTCGGCACTTTCAAAATTTCACTCGTCTGGACGAGTGGATGAGTGTTTTTTTTTAAGCCCTGCTAAGGTCAAGGTCAAATGTCTTGATATCAACAGCATAAGCTCCCCATACTGGTAAGGAAACTAATGACAAATTACAGAACAATAGTGACTGAAGTAGAATATACATGTTGTAGGGAAAATGATTCACCAAGAAACAATCGTATGATAATTGAGTTGTTCCAAGTCCCATACAACCACAAGGTCACAATTCTGCTAAAAATAAGAAAATCACGATGAAACTTAAACTAGACCTGCAACTTACTAATATACATACATACAATAAAATCAATCCAATATCTGCCATAGCAGTAAAAATGAAATATCAAAGCCATAGCTCTGCTAAAAATAGGTCAACCTTAAGAAAACTTAAAATGGATCTGTAGCCTGTAGATATACCCTCACTCGCAAGATTTAGTTCAATATCTAGAATATCTTGCACAGTATTTGATACATCTGCAATTAACTCAAATACAGATGATGAGCATGTTGAATACCATACACTTACACGCAAAAAGTTCAGTGTGTAGTTTGTCAATCCCTGCCTTGTGATATTTTTGGATAACTGCTCCACCATAGCAGGATCTTGCTGCAATGATAATGTTAACAAGATTAATAATGTTTCTCAAAAGCAGGTCAAACTAACCTAAAGTCAAATCCACTGAGTCAAAAATTTCAATCGTAAAGTCGCACTTTACACATGCAAAATGAGAAAGGCCTTTCACTTACCAATCAAATTTTTGTCCAAGTTTAAGTCTTTTGAGACATACAGACAACCAAAAATCTATATGCCCCCAAATTTCTGATAATGGCAACAGAAGAAATGTATCCCAGAGTTCAAACTCAATAACATAGATCACTTAGCCATGAAGTATCTTTAACACAAGACATTGGGTTGTTTACTATCTCATCCAGAGGACAGTAAAATCTGGTAACCTCCATCAAGGCTTAAACCCCAAACCTCCTGGTCTCAAAATAAACACTATACCATAGTCATGTTTCATCATGACCTCAAATGAGGAATACATAATTAATGTAAGTAGTAGTTAAAAATATAATAAAACTTACTATTCTTTGTTTTGTTTTTTGTTAGTTTTAACGGTTGTTTTGTTCATGCCATACTCGATATTCTTTGTCATATGGTGACAGCCAGTTTTTATTGGTGGAGGAGAGAATCTAATTACAAATGTACCCAGGAAGAGACCACCAATCTCCCAAAAGTAAACTAGCAAATTTTCACACATAATCAACTTAGGTTCCAGCTAGGCTTGAACCTGCTCTAATGATAAGTGAGATACAGTGTAATTTCCAAAAAAAACGATCCTTCTAAAAACCGATTTCTTCTTAATACCGATCATACTGACAAAGTCTGGATTTTTTTCTTCTTTATCTATTTAGAGAAAAACTTCCAAATACCGATCCTTCTAAATTCCGAACACCGGACCGATTTTGGGGATAAAAATTGGATAATGTGCTTCAAATTACTTCCAAATACCGGCCTTACTTGTGTCAAACTCCGGGAACGTACAACAATAGAAAAGATAATCTGGCTAACAATACTTGCCTGCCACGGTCATTGACCATGCATGGGTATTTGACTAAGGGCATATTAGCACGGACAAAATTGCATTGTGTTTCATGGATGTACCAGCGTGTTTATTTAAGATAATCAGGCCTAATGACTTCACATGAAAAGCAGGAAACATGCATAGCCTACTTGATGTTCCCATTCGCGAGATTAAATAACCCATCCTTACGTACACGAGGGAAATTGTGTGCTAGATCTGCAACAGGAAACATAATGTGTAAATACAAAAAACCAGAACCGGACCGGAACAAATAGGACTTCTTGATTTTTGACAAACTTCAAAAAACCAGACCCTCCAAAAAAATGGAAAAAAATTTACGGTCCGAACGAGGATCGGTTTTCGGAAGTTTCACTGTACTAAATTTTTAAAGCACAGTGCTCTTACCTTCCACCATGAAGTGCCTGTATTTTTAGTAAAAGTGGTCACCTTGGATGGATGACAGAGATGACCAAGACAATTTTGAGTTACCTGTACATGTATTTACTAAAGCATAGGTCTGTAATAGGTAATTGAAACTACAAATGAAATTAATTAAACCCTTTGATTAAAGTGCTTTTAAATGATCTTTTTTTCAACTTGCCTGCATTGCTATGACACTCCTTGGGATCAATTCTCGGTGTTGGCGTACTTGAAAATGCCAGGACCTGATCCTCATGAGATCATCAAATGTAAATTCTAAAATCAATCTTCCTTCTGTAACAACCTGTTAGTAAGAAAGTTTAACATCAAAATCTTGTGCAGAATATAAAACACAATAATGAACAAGGGTAAATGAATACGCTCCTTCCAGGGTTCATACCTAATAATGAAGTTTTAGCAAAATACTAAAACATTTAGAAATTAGCTAAAATATATTGATTTTGGCTAATTTTTTTTTTCTAAAATGACTTTACAGATTACTTTGGGAGTCAGAGGAAATATATCCCTGAGGCAATAAATTGGTAAAATACAGGTAAAATCTAGTCTTTTCCCAGACTCCTTCAGATTAATCATTGTTTTACTCCATAAAAATTCATTCGGCTGAAACAATTTCGGTTTGGCTCAAATATTTGAAACCCTGGTGTGAACCCTGCCTTCACACACAGTTTGTCATACAAAAAGGACCCCCAATACAACAGATGACTTAAACACATTATCACTCACCTTTGTAATCCTCAAATGTGAATTCTATGATAAATTTAATCCTGGTGCATAAACATTTAAGATAGAATTCTAATACTAAATATCAATATTCTGTTGCAAATCATAATGTAAAATAAACAAGGGTGTCCAAGGGGATAGATGGTCATTTTACAGAAAAGGTGATCTAATTTGTATCTAATCCATTTGTAATTTTATTATGCAGTAAAATATGTTCAAATCAAAAGCTATTCAAGCATTACCCCCCCCCCCCCCCCCCCCCCCCCCCCCCAAATCAATCATCCAATGCCTGTTACTATGCTGGCCTCATTAACTTTTGTTGTTGTTTAATGTCCCATTCAAGAACATTTCACTCATACGGAGACATCACCGTGTGCCGGTGGAGGGGGAAATTTTTGCATATCCTCGGCACTTATGGCCGTAGAGCAGGGAGGGTTCTTTAATATGCCTACACCTACGGTGACACCAGACCTCGGTTTTTACTATCTCATCTGAAAAACAGGGACGGCCCACCGCAGCTTGGGGCTGCGGAAATTTGAACCCCAATGCCTGTTACTATGCTGGCCTCATTAACTTTTAATAAATATACAAAATGAAAACAAAGAAAAGCTTGGGTTTACCTTTGTAAACATGGGTTTTCCATGATGTGTCACCATGGTAGCTTGATCACAGTCCAGTGTGATGGATGTGTTGTGAAATGACTCTTTTGAGTGTTTCAGTATGTAGTAGAGATCTGTTACCCCTCCCTCAAATATGCTTCTGAAGTACCTTGGTATAAGAGTTCTTCCAATTGCTAGGAGAAAAAAAGACAAGAGTATATACAAGAAAATATACATTTAATTTTTATGATACACATCAAAGCTAAATCAAATTAAAATCATTTCACCCTGCAGTACATTGTATTGATATGTCAGAGTGAACTATGGTGAGAAAATATTCTGATGACCTCATGTTATGACCTTTGAGTAATCAGACCAGTGAAATTGCAGCTTCATAAATTTAAATATGACAACTAATGGAAACTGTCATTGTTACCCAGTGACCATTGGATAAATAATTACATAAAAAAGGTCATAACATTACTTTATCAGCAGTGTTCTCCCCAGAAATTTTGGATGGTATGGGAGTACTTTAGTGTGTGTTAAACTCAAAAAGAGGAGGAAGTACTTGTAAATTGCACCATACAGAAGTTTACTGTATGATTGTCAATAAAGATGAAATACAAGTAATATTTACCTATGAATCAGTCTAACTTGGTGAGTAATTTTAGACATGTAAATGAAAGAGAGTGATGGGAGAGAAAAATAAAGTGAGACCGGGGAAAATACAGTGGGGGTAGTACAAATTGTATGGTGGTTACCTAAAATAGTGTGTAGGTATCACAACTCTATAAGGGCCTTTTGAGAACACTACTTTATGAGAATGTGATCTCAGGTGAGTTGGACTTGATCCATTCAATGTGACATACCATAGCATGTAATGATAGAGTTAGACTCTCTACATCAGGTAATCAGTTTCACATTTCCAAATAATCACTTTCTCAGCATTATCAACTCCTTTGGTATATCGGGAACCAGCCCCCGTGTTTTGCCCAGAATGTTTGGATAGTGTGGGGATAGCAAGAGCATGTTAAACCTACAGTTGGAAGAGCACACCTATAAATTGTGCCACACAGTAGTTTACAGTATGGATGCCCATGAAGATGCATTGTAAGTAACATTTGTATTTAACTTACTGTAACGCTTTGGTCCATCTTCTAAATAAAACGATAATGTCAAATTAGCGTCATCTTCGAAGAACTCAGTAGCAAAAGCATCCCACCAAAGATTGTCACTCTCCTGAAATAAAAATAGCATTTAAAACAGGATGATCGTCAAATTTCAATAAACATCACATAGTCAATATGAATGAATCTTATGCTCTCTCTCTTTCTAAAAGGTATGATCAGGAGGTGATGAAAGAAAGAAAAATTTGCTTTAAAATGGAATAATCATACATACTGACTTATTCCTTAAAGTGCATTTTGTGACAATTCTGAATACAGTACAATTTGATATGAAATTCTTGCGATATAACAACTGTGATCAGCGTTAAAACTGGTCAGAATTCTGCCTGTTCGCAAAAATAAGTAAAACTGATGGACTACCTTTCGGATGAGACAATAAAATCCTAGGTCCTGTGTCACAGTAGATGTTGGCACATTACAGAACCCTCCCTGCTCTACAGTCATAAGTGCCAAGCATAGGCAAAACTTGTTGCCCTTAATTGGTGCACAGTGATGTTTCCATATAAGTGAAAGATCCTTGAGCAAGACGTTAAACAACTAAGCAACCAACAACAAATCTGATATCCAAAGTAATTCTAGTACAAAGTTACATTTAAATTAAAGACTACAGTTGTAAACACATAAAGGATAGGCCTACCTCACTGCGCTGTTGAAGTCTTTTGTTCAGTTCATGTATCCTGTAATCTGGCTGACCCATATAAGGGGTGTGTCGTCTGAAAAAGAAGAAGCGAAAACAAGGTACATTATCTTTAAGATTATTACACTCAAACCTGTTTTAACAACCACCAGTATATAAATACCATCTGGGCCCAGTTGTTCAAATGTTGGTTAAATTTAACCGAGTTTTAAATATAACTGAGCTTTGTAGAAATATAGTAAGTAAGCCTCAAAACTTTATAAAATTTACTAAATTTGATGGATTGTCTGACCAAAGGTTTGATTTAACCCCAACAATGATTTTCTTAACCAACAAAACTCATTTCTAGGCTGTATTTCAAACCTCGGTTATATTAAACCGAGGATTAAAATATAACCAACTGATGAACAACTGGGCCCTGGTAAATAACTCTGTAGTTGTAACGTTTATGTACAAATCAACATTGAAATAAAGAATGCCTCCTTTTAAAGAGAAAGTGGTTTGAATAGGAGTAAAAAGCTTCTAACTCTGATGGCAAACAAGTCATCTGTTATTTCTTCATTCAAAAGATGTGTTTGACAATTCCCCTGTCAATTCATTAAAAGTAACCATTACTTCTAGCAAGAGGCCAAACTAAACTTAAAGTTGACGGTTTGACTATGACATCACAAGTGCAAATCTTGTACTGTTAATTTATGCCAATGTCTGCATCACTTTACACCCAGTAGGGGTATAGAACTTCATGGCTTGCTAAATAATGACACATTTCAGCAAAGGAAATAAAAAAGATAAATATAAAACACCAATACAGTCGAGACTGTCTTAAGTGACTTTGTAAGGGACCGATGAAAAAAGGTCACATAAGACAGGGAGTCACTTAACACAGACCTTAGTCGATTTACGTTACAAATCTGTAAACAGGAAGCCCTTTGAACAGGTCCATTTACCTGATCGCTACCTTGTAGTTCACTCAAGACTGTGTGTATAAGATATCAATAAAAACCTTGCTTGTCTACTCTCAGTATTTTTATTACATAAAACATGATAATATATTCACACATTTCAAAATGCACAATAAAATATAAATAAGATGATTAGACAACATTGAAAATTATGAAAGTTCTCAATTTATAGCATGTGTGTAATGTCAAGTTATTCACCTGTGGAACGGTTGAAATTTTCTTATCGCTGATTTTTTTCACTTATATTTTCATTAATTGAACAATCTCTGTCTTATGAATCGCTTATGATGGTTTAATGTCGAACAAAATGAACATGAATGCATGCGACGGCTAAGAATTTCAAAACCACATGCTCAGGTAATAGCCGAAGGGGTGTATACACCTAGCCTCCTTTATGACAGGTGTCAGTTTCGGCTTATAAAAGGTACTAGTGGGACACCTGGCTTGTGTTTATTATAATTGGTCGCATTGTTCTTGTAATTGGCAATCATTGTCAGGTACCGGGGGTTGTCTCAAGGTCGCATAACACAGACTTTTATGTGGTCAGGACACATATAATTACGGTTGCTTGTCAGGTAAGACAGGGAGTCGCTTAATACAGACCTAATTAGTGTTGAATCTAGAGCAACATAGCATGGCGCTGTGCCATGCCCTTTTTCTGAAGCACCATGCCTTTTCCTATACCAAAAATATTACCTCTAGGACTTATAGACAGAACAAGATAAAAATTATTAATTCTATTCGTTTCTTAAGCAAAAGGTGTTCTATTATCATTCAATGAAAGGTATTTCAAATGAGTATGTGGAGGATATAGAATAACACATTATTATGCAGGTGCCCTCAAAACCAATTTTCACGCGTTATAAGTGCCCTTTTGCATATGAAATTGTGTGCCCTTTTCAGTTCCAGGGCTCGCGCTGCCGGTCGCATTTGTCGCAAAATGCGACATTTT
>JACSZP010040927.1:0-15005 GCA_016161895.1 Pinna nobilis | reverse complement strand
GTTAAAGGATGAGAGGAGCTCAGTACCAAAAGAAATTCTCATAAATAGATACAGCATTAATTTCTAACTATAACTCAATTTTTCATCTTTGGTGTTAATGTGAAACTGTTGATTTCAGAAAAATAAATTAGTTTTCGAATGTATATCAAACTTTACAGCAATGCTGTCATAATAGTGACTTTGACTAGAATGTACAGTTTAACCTCGCCTAAAGACCAGCTTACTTAGAAGACTACCTTACCATACAGACCATTAAAATTCAGTCTGCATTTTATTATTCTTGTCTACTTCAACCTCACATAGGAGATCACCTCAATAATGAGACCCATTTCAGCTGATCAATTTGGTGATCTCAATAGTCATTTCCAACATACATAATATAACAATAGTGATAATAATAACAACAGTGAAATATGAATATATCGATTATAATCACAAATACATTTGTATATATTCTGGGATGAAGAAATGTAATTAATTCAATTGTTCAAAAGTTAAAATTCACTTATTTCATTTCAGAAAAGATTGTGAGTTGGGCTTTTTGAACAAATGTAGTAGGTAAAGCGACATTTAATCTCTGCTAACTTACAACGACTGATAAAAATGAAACAAAGGATCAAAGCCGTGACTTCCACAATATTTAAACACCCTAAAACTTAAAATAAATCGTTGACAAATAAAACACAAAGAGTTTAATCGGACATACAGGAAATGTTCATGACATAGGTTTAGGTGGATAGTGTGTGGTCATAGATACATATAGATACAGTTTAAGTATCGTTAATCTGCATGGGAACGAAGGTGTCTGGATTAATGAGGCTCCACTGCATACAAATTAATTGTCCAGTTTTGATTCATATTTGTGACATCGCAGGGGTAAACAGCTTATAGTGCCTTTGTTCAGCAGCAGCTTTGCACCCACATTGCAAATTCTCTGCAAGTTAACAAGGAGTTTTGGGTAAAAATTGTGCAAAGAATGTTTCCCAAAAGGACTGAATGTGTAGCAGGTATTGAAGAAGTCATTGTAAAGACTTGCTAAGTCTCCATCATAAATCGTGAAACTACCGGTATCTATTTTTTATGTAAAATTTTGATAATTTCTTAAGAAAAAAACACATATCTCTCCCATGTAAAACTTTAATTTCCTATTAATTCTAAATAAAATTCTCCTAACCAGATTGAAATATCTCCCTCATGGAAATTTTTGAAGGTTATGAAGGTTAGCATGTCTGTAAAGAGTAACTACCTATATATCTTGGCAAAAATGTTGCCAGACTGTATAATCTTGAAGATCGAGCAACACAACTCCAAAAAGGACTCAACCTTATTCAATGAGTTAAATCATTCATCGAGTGAAAAAAAATTATAATTCAAAATCAATCCTTTTTAGTCAATACAAATCTTTTTTTTTACTCAAATTAATGGATGCTCCCAGCATTTTCATGGAGGCCACCATTACTTGTGTGTCTCTAACATCATCAAGTAAGGTTCTCAAGGCTGGTTTTGCTCGCTAATCAAGTGATCATATCATGTTACAACTGGCCCATGATGAACACTCTAGAAAGAAGATTGGAGATGCATCAATTTGAACCAGAATACATACACACTTGTGTAACTGGAGAGAATTGTAGACAAGACAGAAAATGCAGTACATGTACCAGTAATTCAGACAAATTGCCGATGTATGGGGACAAGGAAGAGTTTGTTGTCGATCCTCAGAAATTATAACAGGTAACCTCAAGGACTTCCAATGTACATGTATTACTGACCACTGTGAATTTACTTAACTCATGCAAAGTTTAAACTTTATTTATTTTACTATTAACAAACAAGTTATGTCATCTTTGATCAATGTTTCTCATTTCCCTTGATGTTGGTGCGTGGGGGTCTTTGTTGTAGGAGGAAACAAGAGTACCAGGAGTAAACCCTTGTGTCGGAATTGGCGACATCCATAACATCTCACATACTTCCTTGTCAGATTCAAGGATCGAACCCAGGACGCATTAGTGAGAAGCGAGTGTGCTAACCACTGCACTAATTAGACACTTGACATAGTACTTAATCAGCATGTGCTGCACATAAAGTTTTTCGTTTTAAATTTTTTATCTACATTGTACTACACCAAGTCATAAAGTCATTTTGAAATAGGGCTCTTAATTTTATGAAAAGACAATACTCCATGTCACTTCAAAAGAAAAAGTAGGATATGGAAAAATGTAAAACAATGTGTTTACCACGGTCATACTAGAATTGATCTCAATAAATGAGTAGTGATCTTTTTTTTTCATGTCATAAATCAATTACATCATAAAACTATTTCTAAAGAAAACATAAGTGGCAGTATTGAGAAGGTACTCATGAAAGAGCACCATCTGTGATGTAAATAAATGTTTATTGATGTTTCTATAAAGCATGTCACTGTCTATATAACAATACTGGCCATTGTGAAGGTATTTAGGTGCAAATTCAGAGAATGAATTCAGTCCAATAAAAAGTTGGCTGACTGATGGAGACAATATCAGAGCTGCTTTCCAAGAACGACAACAACCTGAAAAACATACTAGGACTTATTGACCTAATACTCACTTTGCCTACCCATTCTGCAGATGCTGAACATGGTTTCTCTGAGATGAAATTAGTGAAACCTGATTGGAGAGCAAGGTTGGGGCTATCAGATTTATCTGTTCTTCTTTTCATTATGTTCCATACACCAGAGATTCAGGGGCCTTGGTCCCAATGATGCCATCAATTTCTGGTATTAAAGGGGAATATGTAACAAGAGACCTATCATCCTACCATATGGGCCGGCCTCAAGCCAAGAATGATACAGATGATGGTACATATGACCTGTGTGAGCAGGTCATTTAAGATGTATGTCTAACAAGTTCATTTCGGTGATTTCTGGGTCCTCATGTTCAAATCGAGGCTGTAGATGACGGCCTTAATATAACCTTGTATTTTTTGCTTTCAGATGGTCGAATTGGTGAAGGGTACTGGAATCTTCCTGTACCCAAACCAAAAGATGACAGCAACAGGAAAAGTGAAAGCAAAGACTAATGGAAAGAGGCAAAGCTCGTCCTCGGCTCGGTATTTATTAGGCGTTTTTTATACCAAAGAAGAGCCTTCGAATGCCACAACGAACCAGAGCAGCAAAGACAGTCTTGTGCTGAATCAAAGGATTGTAGAGACAATCATTAGATTTTGCTGAGCCAATTCAGACGATTCTAGGGGTATCATTACGAAAGCTGACGTAAGCAAATTGACATAGTAGATGTATGTTAATAAAGAAATCCAACTTGGTAACTTTAGTAGAATAATTTTAGGGCTGGCCAAAATTTTGTATGACAAATTCAAGTTGGCCATGTTTTTTTTATCTCAATGTGACAGAAATTTCAAAATTTATTATGGAAATCATTAGTGCTTTACATTTTAAATGTGTCCTATAGTACGAAATGTAGTTACAAATATTATACTTAATTTGCTCTCTTTGTTTAACCTCTCTTTGGCATCAACAATTATATAAATCATAAAAATATGTTTATGAGCCACCTAGATTTAATAGTGCATTTATTTAAATAGTGCTCACATCTACAAAAACACAGGGAGCCCAACACTGATTACTAAGGACTATACATTTTTTGAAAAAAGGCGTGGGGTTGGAGCTGTTGTTCCGCATTGTTTTTCATCATCTGCAATAATAATATATTCTATCTTCTTTTTGTCCCTTGTACATATCCAAATTGTTTTGCTAGCAAGTCCAGGACCGATGCCCCTTTTAAATTTATTCAACTATAACCCCTTTGTGAATTTACTAACCGAGAATGCATTATAGATGAGACCAGGATCACATACACTGGATGCCTAGGTATAAAGCAATATGTGCCATTAAAAAACGACAAAGAGGGGCATCAAAGTATGGTCAGGTGCTGACAATAATGGTTAATGGCCAAGGACTTTTAATATTACACAGGCAAGGTCAATGATGGGGGAACTGAAAAAGGCTTAGGAGAAAGAGTAGTGAAAGATTTGACAAAGGATATTTGGGGCAAAGGGCATCATATGTATTGTGACGACTATTTCATTTCAGTGCCAATATTTCTAGAGTTGCTTGAGATCAAGACTTTTGTTGGTGGAACTGTGCACCCCCAAAGAAAGCATGTGCCCCACGTTGTCACAAAAGCCAAGCTGAAGTCCCAAACTGAAGTTATCCAACAATATCTAAGCAATTTTGTCAAAACACGTAATTCTTTTGCTCTACACAAAGTCCAATTCAACTGAGAAAATGTCTAAGAGGAGAAAAAACAGCAAAATGAGAACATTCTGTGATATACCATGTCTATTTATAACTACACGACTCACATGAATGGAGTTGATAGGACAGATCAACTGAGAGTATCATACCCACCCAATCAGAGGATGCCGGGTCCTTCCAGGCACCTACCTGGTTCCATCCAGTTATGGATTTACTAATATTTTCCCTGTTGAGGCTATTGTAGTCAATTTGTCATATTCCTTAGGACTATCAAATATCCATTGGTTCTTTAACTTCATTTTCTCCAAAACAGATAAGTGTCGGATATACTTCTTTTGGTTCCTCGTGAAGTCATCAATAGGGAATTCATTCAGTACTATGAGGGAATCAAATCATATTCGAGAAAAACTGGTAAAGTGAAACAAACAACACAACTCAACTCAGACAAAATTTGTTGAGTGGATTCTGGAGCATAAGAAACGTTTGTAAAAGAATGAAGGACAAAGCCTCAAATGGATTACATGTATCCCATTGGCTGACTGTGTTTACAGAGAAAAGGACATGCAAGCTGTTATGTACAGTCAAACCTGCTTTAGCGACCCACTGAATTAAAGGAAAACCTGTCTTATGTGACCTAAACATATGGTTCCCAAAATAGTTTTTTCCTATATAAATCACCTGAATTAAGAGACCACCTGTCATATGTGACCCTTTTTGCTCCTTCCCTTAAAACAGGTTAGACTGTATTTGTAAGATCTGGAATCATATAATATCTGTATACTGACTGATTCTTAATATTAGAATATACTGCTCATGTGTACTTCGTAATAAAGAGAGTTCGGAAAAATTACAAATGGCTGCATGTTGTCCCTACCACATGTTCTAGATAAGAAGATGATATTTTTGGTGACGAGGTCTTACTGGTATGCTGCTTCTCAACCGTTCACACCTGATACCCATATGTATATCTAAGGTTATATTTATGCAAGGATGGCTGCTGCAGGTTTAATCGGCAATTTGACCTATCTGATGACACAATTGAATGGGAATTGTATGCCAAATGTTTTGAACAGTTTTGTGAAGTCAACGGAATTGATGATGGCAAGAAGGTTCCCTCACTGTTGTGCTTAACTGGAGGTAAACTTTATTCTCTTGTAAGGGATTTGACTTTCTCTGACAAACCTGCAACTAAGAATTCTGACGACTTGGTCAAGATGCTAAACTCTCATCAGTCACCAGAGCCAATCAAAACAGCAGAACGTTTTCCCTTTGACAAATGTGACCAAAAGGAAGGTGAAACCATTACTGAGGATATAGCTCAATTGAAAAAGTTCTCAATTCATTGCGATTTTCAAGCTTCCTTGCATGAACATTGAAAGATGTTACAGAGTTACAGTCAAAATTCAAATCTGAAACTGAACATGTTGACAAATTGCAGGTGAGATCCAGACATGGTAGATCTAGGAGGGAGAAACAGAGACTTTTGTTTTAGTTGTAGTCAAGTGGACCACAGTTGAGATCCTTTCTGGGATTAATGAATTATTATGGAAAATTCTTGCCCGACTTGGCAACAGTTCTTCAACCCTTGTGCAAGTTGTTGCAGCAGAATAGTAAATGGATTTGAACAGAGGCTTATAAGTAGTCTTTTGTCTGGGTCAAAGACTCGGCATCAGATTTGGTATCGACACACTATAATCCAGACTTTTATATATTTCACTCGCCTGTAGTGCATCACCCTTTGGACTCGGTGCAGCAATTTCACATAAAATACCCGATGGATCTGACAAACCAATATCATTTGCTTCATGTACTCTTTCTCCAGTGAAGAAGAATTACTCACATATAGATAGGGAGACCCTAGGAATTATTTGGGATATCAAGAAATTTGATTCTTACTTGTACGTCAATATCAAGTTCAATTTAATCATGGATCATCAGTCATTGACACATACTGGATATTATGTGCTATTCCCCAGACCAGGCTGTTGTTGGAGACAATTGTGCCATATTTCCATTAGGGAATGCATTTGTCAACACTCTGGCCCATCTGGGTGAAGTGGCTGAATTTATCTCAGTCCACCTGGATCTTGTTCCTCCTGAACTCGGCTGGCCATCTTAGAGAATGCCCCAGTGTTATACAGCCTTTAGGGAGCAGACTGGGACAGGCTAACCCTTTCAACCCCAAGTATCAGAATGGTGTGCTCTTTTCTTTTGTCTTAGACCAGTCCATTTTGGTCTGTGGTGTTGAAAGGGTTAAGAGGACTTTGCCTATCGTCAGATTATGGGAATAGATATCAAGTCCTAGTGTAGAAGTACTATTTAATATCCATCCCTGTAAATTGTTGCCAAAGAGTACACAAAATGGAAGAGAAGACAAGACTAATGATGAAAGGTCCTTATTGCTAGATCTATGGCTATACATTTAAGAAATGCATTTCTAGTATGCTGCAGTTTTTCATTTATTCAGACTAGCAAGCAAACATCATCATTTTCGGCATAAGTTTACCCATATGCAATAGATCTATATTGATCTTTTGAAAATATTTTACTTGTCTTTTCCGAATGAAATCAATAATACTTATTGATAATACATTTACATTGTATTAAGATATTATTAACATATACATTTATGGTATTATATTTCTAAAATGGATCTTTCCAGTCACTACAAAACACAGGAAATGCCAAAAAAAAAAAAGGAAAAAAAGAAGAAAAAGGCAGAGGATCTTTAAATACTTATTTTACAGATCTTATGCTATTATTTTTTCTTCAAATGGAAAAGAACGAGTCATGACTTCATGTGAATGTGTGTATTACATAATTACTCCTTAATTTGAATTGTGATGTGTATTATTTAGTTGCTCTTTTATTTGAATTGTAATAAATGTATTATTTACTTGCTCTTTTATTAAGTTTTTAATAAGTGTATTATTTAGTTGCTCTTTCATTCAGTTTTTTAATAAGTGTATTATTTACTTGCTCTTTTTTTCAGTTTTTAATAAGTGTATTATTTAGTTGCTCTTTTATTTGAATTGTAATAAGTGTATACTTAATTGCTCTTTTATTTGAATAGTAATAAATGTATTATTTACTTGCTCTTTTATTCAGTTTTTAATAAGTGTATTATTTACTTGCTCTTTTATTCAGTTTTTAATAAGTGTATTATTTAGTTGCTCTTTTATTTGAATTGCAATGAGTGTATTATTTAGTTGCTCTTTTATTTGAATTGTAATGAGTGTATTATTTAGTTGCTCTTTCATTCAGTTTCTAATAAGTGTATTATTTAGTTACACTTTTATTTAAATTGTTATAAATGTATTTAGTTGCTCTTTTATTTGTATTGTAATAAATGTATTATTTAATAGTTGCTCTTACTGTATTAATTAATTGCTCTTTTATTTAAGTTTTACATTTTTTAAATCAAAGAAGATTTACAAAAAATACTTCTGTACAGAAAAGGGAAGTGCTGCTATAGAATACACAAAATGGAAGTGTGAACAAGACTAGAGATGTTTGGTATGTTCAAGACTTACGCAGTAGTCTCCCTTGCACAATCTTCACTCAGCTGGTTTGTAACAATTTACGACAAGAAAGCCAAGACACCACACTAGCAAAGCCAAATAGAGCCTCACTGCTGTCCAGACATAATTTGATATCTAACCCTTTCAACCTCAAGTATCAAAATGGTATGTCTTGTTTTTTTTGTTTTTTGTTTTTTTTTTATAGTTTTTAACAATTTGATTACATTTTGTGGTGTCGAAAGGGTTAAATATTGGTGTGTGTGGATATCATAAGCTAGGAAGTCTTTGTGCACACTAAAGCTACTATGGGCCGGTACAGAAAACTGTACTAAAGAAGCATTGATGGTGAATGACGAGGAGAATCTAATACAAAATGTATATTTTAAAAGTTTTTTAAACCATAAACTATTTCCTTCATGAAATTCGAACTTAGGTATCTATGCAAATCAGTAGTAAGAACACTAATTTCTTCTTATTTAGTTATTGGTAAAATGGATCTATTATTTGACAGAGTTAGACATTTAAGCATAATACACGTAATTAATTTCCTTCCATTAAAGGTACCTTTTTTATCAACCACTTCGACGAATCAGAAGATTGTATCAAACTGAGGATCATCTTAACATTTACAGTCGTGTACCTATCAACATCAAAGACGTGTCAGATTGCCTGTTTATCAGGGAAAATGATGCCTTCACAGACGGAGACAAAACAACCATCCCAAATTTGTCAGGAATTCTGTACTTAAGAATATGATATCATAAAATCAGATCTATTACTTTCTTATTATCATACATATATGTTTTAAATCAATTTTTAGAAATACCGATACAGAAAATTTTTAAAAATTGGGAAATTACTTCTGATCAACTTTTGTTGAAAGGGTACGTTCCCAGTTTGAGCTGCAGATATCTTACACGTATTAATATTGTTAACACCACATACAGTGGAGTTGGTCTATAATGAAGTCAAAGGGGATTGACTTTTGACTTCGTTATAGACATCCTTTGTTTTTAGCATCAGAATTTACTACATAAATAGATAAATAGCAATTATTTCTTTGGGGATTTCATTCCTCTTCATTATAGCACTGAATTCGCTTTAAGCCGATTCGTTATAGATCAACTCTACTGTAGTTATCTTCCCCTGATTCTGTAAAGCAAACAGAATTGTCTAACTTGATTCATGTTTATCAGTTTATATTCAGATTGCCTCCATTTAAAACAAATGACCACCACACTCAAATTTGTTGCTTTTGGCCATATTCCTTTCACATTCTGACTACTCCGGGGCGCTACTGTTGTTGTTGTTGTATTGTTGTTTAAGAATATTCACTCATATGGAGACATCACTGCGTGCCGATGATGGGCGACAAATATTGCCTATGCCCGGCACCTACAGCCGTAGAGCAGGGAGGGTTCTTTAACGTGCCAACACCAACTGTGACACAGGGCCTCAGTTTTTACTGTCTCATCTGAAAGACAGGGACGGCCAACTGCAGCATGGCGCTGCATGGATTCGAACTCCGGACCCTTCGATTTGAAGTAGAACATGCTAACACGGCCAGTCATGTGAATAAATGTTGAAAGAATGAAATTCACATTTTCCAGTAGTAGTATTGAAATACTGGAAAAGGGTTAGGCGGACAAATAAAAATGTTAAATATTTTGGTACTGAATGGAAGGAATACACATGTGTAAGTGGAAAGCCTAATTTCTTAGCATTTTTAAGCTATGGTCACGGAAAAATTTAGGAGAAACACTTATACACAGACAGACAGATGGAAAGACTACAATCTATATGCCCCTATATCTTTGATAACTTGGGTTGATCACGGAATCATAAACTGGACAAGTTTCAAAGACAACAGTACCCTCATTTTCTTCTTGTTTAAACTAGAACTGTCCTAACGGGACTTAAACCCCCTATGGCAGTAAATATGGTACAGGAACCATTTTCAAGGAATGGAGTCATGTGACCTTGACCTTCTGACCCCAAAATCAAAAAGGATCCTTCTTGAGTTGTGAGCAACCCATGTGTGAAGTATCAACACTGTAAACCCACAGGTACTTTAGTTATGGTGCAGAAACCATTTTCAAGGAATGGAATCCACTGTGACATTGACCTTCCGACCCCAAAATCAATAAGGATCCTCCTTGAGTCATGGGCAACCCATGTGTGAAGTATCAACATTGTGGACCCATGGGTCATTTTACTGGCTTAGGTTTAAGAAAAGGCAAACAAGCTAAGGAGGATTCTAAACCAGAATGACCTTGACTTTTGACCACCTTTGACTTTGGGCTGTAAGGGATTATATGTTGTTAGTATGACCTAACATCATGAAAAGGTTTAGGAGATTTGACCCCAGACAGATGGACGGACAAAGCGGCTGCTATATGCTCCCCTGAAATTTTCTTGGAGCATAAAAATTCACGTCAGATGGCCGGATATTCCTCACGGTTTTCAGTGACAATAAAACGACCTCATTTTGATTAGGTAAACAAGTTAGCATCTAACAAGTCACTTGTTAAAGTGATAAATACAATGTATGAAATTTTTCTGGGAGCATAAATATTCAATTGTTAGATGGCTAGATATTCCACACTGAAAACATTGACCTTTAAATGAACTCATTGTGATAAGGTAAACAAATTAAAATTCGACAAGTCACTTAAGTAATAATTAATTAGATATCAATAATATGCTAAGTGACTCATATGTTTTTTCTTCTTCTCTGCTCTATAAACACATACATGTACATGTATAATTTAAAGTACACTCAACACCCGAAAAAACGAGATCGCATGTAACAAGGTATCCGGTGTTACGGGGAGACTTCTATTCCCCGTGCACTTTCCGTACATCACTTTGTAATTTCGAATAACAAAGATTGGGCATAATGAGATAAATATCTTGCTCCCCTCAACTTCATTATATGTGGAGTTGACTGTATTTTAAAAACATCTTCTTTCTTTTTTATCTGAATAAAGAAATTAGATCTAACATATCATTTTCTTAATTCAATAAGTCAAAGTTAGTACCTATATGATAAGAGCTTATGTAGCCTTCTAGTGATGTAGTGTGGGTGAATTTGACAATGTTGATGGTGAAGGATATCTTATACAATACGGGAATTTTGAGATTGTAGCTCTTCTGCTCTTGGAGGCATATTTGGACGTTGCTTAACGGAGCAGGTGGGACTGTTTTCCAAAGTTAGCAAAGGGTTTAGCATTACCACAAACGTAAAGCATATATATCATGGTGAAAAAGAATGAAATTTGTCCTCTAATACTTGAAGATACCTAGATATATTCATTTAATAACGTTGAAATGTGGTATATCTTAATTACAATACTGATATGCAGATACACACGTATTTATCAAACGAGAACAGTCCCACCTTCCTGCATACTTCGCCAGCTAATAGCGTCTTCACACTGAAGAGTTTTACAAAGGGAAAGTATCTCAAAACCGACGTATTCCATCCTGGGTGCCCCATGGTCTTTGCACCGAGGTCAATTACCCTGGGTTCTTTTGATCAAACTTAGACAGTATCATATCATATGCAAAGCAATGCGACTGACTTCCTCACACAAAATGTTGTGCAATCGGGTAATGGTTAACAACAATACTTCAGATAAGACAGTAAAAAAGGCAGTTGCAAGTCGTGATAGTGTAGAAAAAAGATCAACAGTGTCTGAAAAGACATAGGATGTATGGGTATGATTTTCAAGTGCACAGAAAATATGTCTGTTTAAAAAGAAAGTGAAGCTGATGTGAGTCAGTGTTATTCAGATTCAACTTTGATTTTTCTAAATTCAAGCCATGCATTTAGGATGCACAATGAGATTTGACCTAAGAAATTTTAGCATATAGACATGGTTGAGGGCGGAGATATGAATACTTTCATGGATATTTTAACATCTTAATATGTGGAGTGAGGTTTTTTTCACCACACCAGAGACATATAATACAGTCTATATTATATGTCTCTGACCACACTAAATTCAATGAATGTCAGTAAATTTGTCTTGCAATAGTTGATGCAGCCCTTTTGACCAGGCCAGACAGAAGTACATGTATCAGTAATATCTTGATTTGAGGCATGGTACTGCTTTCAACTATACATAGCAAAGAGTGAAACATAACAGTATAAAATTAGCACTCGCCCAGTTGCATTTGCAACCATTTTTGGATTTCATGATAAAAAATTGGACTGTAGATCGTCCAGGTGGCAAGTACAATTTTATGCTTAATTATCTAATATTATTCTCGTTTCTTTCCGTTTATTCAGCATCTAGTTTGTCATTTATAACTGGGTCTGTGAGATATATAAACGCTCACTTTATCACAGCGTTATGATGTTGGCCATTCCATCCAGAAACTGCTAGAATAGTACAAATGACACAGCTCATTAACCTGTAGGTCAAAATGTTGTTAATTAAACCAAAGAAATAACTTCCATTTGCAATTAAAAAATGATGTGGGACTTAATATGTTACAGAGTTCTAGAACAGGAAATGAATCTGTTTATCCTCCAATTGTATATTAATGCAAAATGTTATTGTACAGCTACATGTATAACCCCCTCTGCATTCTGTTTTCACATCTTATTTGAAAAGTGAGCTTTGATAGACTTTCATTCGTCATTCATATGTCATTTGCGACAATACACCAGACAGTGGTTTGCAAATTCGTGAAAGAAGAAAGAAGGTGTTGCTACCATATATCCTGTCCTCATACTTGATAGGGAATACAGACAACAGGAATGCCTGACAAAATTTGTTAAACAGCGTGCAATGTCCGTTCATCAACCTTGTACATAGACAGTCTTGAAACTAGTTGGAATTTGTTAATAGCATAATCAGCATCGTTATCACGTTTTCTTGACAGACCTACTGGTATTAAGATAATTTAATTTCAAACTTAACTTTCAGGAAACCACTTGAATCTCTATCTTGCAAAAGCAAAGAAAAGACAAGATCATGGGTATCTATAACAACAGAGGGAATAAATATCAATCCAAACAATTTACATACAGTGGAACCTCGCCTCAACACCACCTCATTTAGGAGACCACCTCACTAATCAGACAACTAAAGACTATCACGATTCAGTCTATCACTCTTCAAGCCTATTTCAACCTCACTTAGGAGATCACCTCACTAAACAGATCAATATCAGTCAGTCACTTGGGTGGTCATAATAGCGAGTTTCCACTGTACAGTCCAGCCTGATTAATTCAAATGCTAGTAAACTTGATGCTCCACCTTCCAGCAGAAGTCTGTTAGAATCATTACAAGACTGATGCAAATTTTGCACTCTTGTATTCACTGTAAGAATGTTTCATTTGCCTTATGCCTAAATAGTGCAAAATATCAAAGTAAATTCTGATGTCGATTTCTAGTTTCATTTTCTCATTTCAATTGTGGCTCAAGTGTTGAATTGGGAATTTATTCTGTCAAATTGGGAAAAAAATCATGTATAGTTTGCATTGGGAATGTTGCTGAATATCAGCCCTGTGAGATCGACAGAAAAAGGCCTGTATATCTACATGTATTGCAGCTACAGAGCTTTAAGTTTGAATTCTGTCAACTACAGTAGACAAAAAGGAATAATTCTTGGACTTCTTCAATCCACACCAGAAGTTGAATCATTTGTAGTTGATTTTGAAGCTGGACTCTGGAAAGCGTTGCGGGGCGTCTTTACAGATCCTGATATTAGAGGCTGTGCATTCCACTGGGGCCAAGCCGTGTGGAGAAAAGTCCAAGAAATTGGACTCCAGACAGCATACACAAGTCGTGACGATGTTTATCGACTGTTGAGAAAAGTATTTGCATTGCCATGCCTACCGTCGGGGGATATCCAGTCAGCCTTTCAAACCCTAAGGACAAAAGCAAATACTGAACAGTTAGCTACACTCATGACATATGTAAGTGACACGTGGATAACAAATCCAACATGGCCAGTCTCTTCATGGAGTGTTTTCGGACGTAGCATCAGAACAAACAATGATTGTGAGGGCTGGCATCATAAGATTAATAGACGTGCCAAAAAAGCAAACCTATCTTTTTATCTTTTGATTTAACTGATGTTTGAGGAGGCCAGCAGAATTCCATTACATCTGAAAATGATCCAGGAGGGAAAATTGATGAGGCACCAGAAGAAAAAAACGAACAAAATCCAAGGAAAACTGTTTGCTGTTTGGAAATAATATGCTGAAAATAACATGACAACAAGCAAACTGCTACGAAAATGTGGCCACAAGAACTTCTCAGATTGGTCTGGAGTTACAAGAGAAATAGGCCTCTATATAGCCACTTAACTACATGTATGATGGACCGGGGATTTTTTTTTAAAGATTTTAATTATTTTCTTTAATTGTATTTATAAAAGGTAAGAAAGTAACAGCATTTCCCCACTGATTGACTTGTCATGCTCTAGTATGGTAAAGACACCTGAACTTGTGGTTTTAAGTACAGTCTAACCTGTTTTAAGAGACCATCAAAGGGAAGGAGCAAAAAGGGTCACATATAACAGGTGGTCTCTTAATTAAGGTGATTTACTCACTCAAATCCATATGGCTCACTGTTTTCTCATTGCCATTCCACAGAAAAAAAAACATTGACCGTGATACAGATCTAGTGTGGTCACAATGCTTGTAGTTTACATTGTAAATATAGTGAAACCTGTTTTATGAGACTGCCCAAGGGAATGAGCAATAAGGGTCACATATGACAGGTGGTCTCTTAATTCAGGGGATCTATTTATGGAAAAACAATTTTGGGAACCATACATTTAGGTCGCATAAGGCAGTTAGTACTTTAATTCAGTAGGTCACTAATGCAGGTTAGACTGTAATCTGCTAACTGACTTTGCTTTCAAGGATATCATAGGTTTAGCCAGGAAGTTTAGCCAGGTTGTTTGAACTTGCTTCATATGAATCTAATAGCAAAAGCAGGACAACAACAAAGATTTTTGACCAGTGAAAATGAATGTACAGGTATGTGTTTATTTGTACTTGTGTATTTCCTCATACTTAAGTGCATGTATTGAAATGGGGACAAGTTACGGTAAACGTATAAGGGTTATATTCGGGAATTAGATCAACCGGAATAGGATTGAAACTGCATTTATTATTAGCCAATCAGAATGCAGTGATTCTGACCAATCGCAGCAACCCACTGTTAACATGAAACATTCAGATAATTTTGCTATTATAGTGTTTTCCT
>JACSZP010040924.1:3031-16663 GCA_016161895.1 Pinna nobilis | reverse complement strand
TATATATATATATATATATATATATTCTAGTCATCAACGTTTATGTCATATTAGCTACTATGCTGAGGTTGTCGTTTATTTCTTTTATTTCTAAATGTTTCGTGCCACTTCTCTGAATGATTGCTTCCCTATTTAATGAGTAAAAATAAAATATCTTATAAATGATTTGTCACAAATTCAACTATTGTAACCGATTTCTTGTATTGCCATTATTTCCTTGTTTTAGCCTGATGAATGTGTAAAAAAAAAAACTTTGTCCACCACTGATCACAAGTTCTGAGGGTCCGGGGATAGGCCAAGATTTGAAACTCTTATTCGGCAATCAATGGTGTCTCTATATGAGTGAAACACTTAAATATGGCACGCTAAACAATGACACATCAACAACATTTTTTGCATTCTTATGGCATTCTTTGCCGTGTAAAATACTCATTCTTGCAATTAAGATTTCACTCATTCGTTCTAGTATGTAGTTGGGCAGTAGCTATATAAATACGACTACATGTATTAAAGGATTTTTTACACAACGCATGATCAGTTTCACAATATAATACAGTTAGAATGAAAATAAACATTCTCTTTCTTTCTTTTCTTACGAGTTTCCCCTAGATTTCTCTCAATTACTGCTATGAACTTTCCTTGCAACGGACATAAAAAATGAAATATTCATGCTTACCTGGAAGCACCAGAAATCCCATAATTAGAAGCACGTAGAACAGGTTGATTATTTTGCCATAGCTATGTGTTACAATCTCCATCGTGTTATAAACTGCAGCTGTGATCAAAACAGAGCTCAGCTCTTCAGCCGTGCTATAACGTACTTTCACTTTCAATAAAACACGTCTTTAACAGAACATGCGTTTTAGATATACAGTATCAATGTCACCCCACTATCCTTGTCTCAGTGTGTGACAACTGGGTACTATTACGCCCTGTGTTCAACAACTAATAGTGTGAAACGTTCTTATTATCAACACATAAGGTGATGAATGGTCGTCCAATTTTCTGTGCGAGTAATGATGAGTCTAATGCAAACTTAATCATTTGAATAGTTCACTTATAATGCATCTCGATTCGCAACTTGAGTTAAATCAACGATAAAATTCCATTCACATCTGTTCATACAAAGGGATTACTTCAAAAAGTACAAAACAAACTGCATCATTGAATTCTAGAGAACAAGATCATGCCCGATGACACGTCAAAAATTAAGTAAATTATTATGTTGAGACTTTGTATAGAAAACACTCCCTTTTGAATTATGCCTGTGACTCTCACTTCAACGTAACGGAATTGATAGGATTTTGATATAACGGGTCATTTTATGTAAAATGTTGATCAATAAATGTATGTACACGGTGCAAAAATGATTCATTGAGAAACCGACGCGATTCGTTCTGTGTGATATTATTACTGGATAATGAACCAATGATAGCGAAGAATTTAACTGATATCATAGGTATCCGATGAACACAGGATATCAGGGATGCGATATCTGATATCAAGGACAGCCTACGAAATGTTCATATTACACAGAACCTTAATTCGTCTTAAGTTATGTCCATATACTCAGAGAAAGCCTACACACTCCACTCCTTTGAAAATTTTGACCAGAATTGATATATTTTAATAGAATATCTCTTTAACTAACTCTTCCGTGAAATGACAAGAAAAGAACAAAAATATTTTGTAATTGACACCACACTCGACAATCTACCAGTCATATGGTTGCGGCATTTTTTTTATTTGTGGAGGAGAGAGCCCGGTTACTCATGTACCCGGGAAGAGATCACCGGCCATTCGCAAGTAAACTGGCAAACTTTCTCATGTAATCAACGTAGGTTCAAGCGAGGCTCGAACCCGCGCTGACAAGAGGTAAGAGACTGAGTGGTTTAAAGAGCAAGGCTCTAATCGTCCGGTCACGGAGAAAAAAATGAAGGTAAATTTTTATCTTTGAACATTTTGTGAAAATTATTGGTCGAAAAACAAACTCCTTCATATATCTGGTATATGTAGATAAATTCTTAAACCGACTTCTGAAAATTCTTTTTTGTAACAACCTTTTTTTGGAGTGAGGGCATTTATTTTCATCTAAACACTGGCATTGTCTTTACGCTGATTTTAAAATCTTGGTCTTTCTCAGTAGAACCACAGGATTTTAATGTTTAAAAAAAACTCATTAATGTGCAATTAATGTTCCAAAACATCGTACATATTATATCCTTGACTGGTAAGAAAACCTATAAAATCTTTAGAGTTGATAGAATTAGAAAGTTAACAATGAACGCTTTTTCTATACAAAGAGTTACTCGAACATCATCAGTATTGCTATTATCACCATCATCATCACCATCATCATCATTGCTATTTTTCTTAATTTTATTGGTTCTTTTACTCTTGTTATTATTATTATTATTATCATTAGTGTTATTATTACTATTATTATTATTATTTTATTATTATTATTATTATTATTATTATTATTATTTTATATTATTATTTTATTATTAATATTATTATAATTATTATTATTGTTGTTGTTGTTAATATTATAATAATATTAATTATTATTCTTATTGTTATAAGTATGACCATTTTTATCATTGTTGTTGTCGTTGTTTTTGTTGTTGTTATTTATTGCTTCTGTTTTTTTTTATTCATTGTTCCACCACGACCCTCAAGTCGTATAAATTTGTTTTTGCAATACCTCGCCATCCCTTGATATCCTTGATTTAATGATTTCAACATTGAGACAGGAAAAAGTTTATTTCTGGTGGATGAATAAAAGTTAAAAACCGTTGAAATCAAATATCTGACTTACCCAAAATCGGCATCAAACCCTATCCCATAAAATGTGTACTGTTCTCAATAAATTACTCGACTCCATCATTAACTCTATTTAAAACGCTCTTTAATAGTAGGCTAGCATAACAGCAATACATTATTCCCAAATGAGTGTAAAACACATTAACACAATCAGGTCTCAATATACAGAGAGATTCCGAATGAATATTGCGTCACGTAGTCAGTTTCAAGGTTCCACAGTTAAAAGTGGATTCGATGAATAGAAATAATCATTGAATTAAAACTACTCTGACTTTCACATAAGATGAAAGCCACAGTAGGCGACTGTACGTTTAAGATACAAGACAGGCCGGAATTGCCGAAAACAGACCAAAACATTTGTAGTCGTGTAACCAGTTTCGTCTCCATACGAGCTTCTTTGATGGGATGTAAAATACAACACAAAATCACTTATCTGAATGAAGCGCAGACAATTCTAGTAAAATGGACAGGAAGCAAGAACAAGCTACCAAAGTTTTGAGGTTCAAGTCCTAGAATCAACATTACCATACATTTTGTCATATTCTACGTATGAGATGGTTTGATATGACTTTCTTCCTCAAGGATTGGTCGTGCACGTTAAAGATTCAATCTTTCAGTGTGTTCTAAGCAAAATCGGTAAAACTAAATTAATTGTAGAAAACACAATTATTTGTACATCTAGATTAACAATTTTCTGGATATTTTTTAATTTATCCTTTTCAAATACATGTATATAAAACGTTCATACGAATTGTATTTTTTAGGGTGATTGTATTTCTCCTAAATACCATTTTCTTTTCTTTTTTGTAGAATTTGACAATTATAAACCGACTTGATTTTGAGATATCTCCATCTATTAAAGGCTTCCACTTATGCAAACGATAGATAATCGATCGGTCTACTATCAGTCAAAATCAAATCAAAATTAATATTTCATCACGAAAGAAACCAAGATTTTTCTCATTACATACCAAAAATGGGATAGTCTTTTTACAAAAGAGTCCTTAAAACGGATTTTTAAGCATAGCGGTCATCTTAGATACTAAATTCAATGTGTGCAGTCATTTCAAATACTTAATGTGAGTGCAGGTTCTTTAAATGGAATAATTATGCACGCCGGATGGATGTTAATATTGGTTTCTTAGTGTTTGTTTCTTTTAAGGCAATTTTCGCCTTGTGAAGTATTGCTGTCGATTGAAAGACAAGAGTGTTGGCGTAAATAAATGCCACATCCAACAAATAAAGATATGAGTGACTAATCATTTGGAAGTACAATACCTTATTCTTGTCCGCCCTTGTCCATCAGATATTGAAAACGATGTTTTCTTTTTTGTTTGTTTTTGTTTTATTGTTGTTAACGTCCCACTCAAGAATATTTCACTCAAATGGAGACGTCACCGTGTGCCGGTGAAGGGGACAAATTTTGCCTGTGCTCGGCACTGCTGGCTGTTGAGCAGCGAGGGTTCTTTAACAGGCCAACACATACTGCGACACGAAGCCTCGGTTTTTACTGTCTCATCCGAAAGACAGAGACGGCCAACGGCGGAGTGGCGCTGCAGGAATAGAACCCCGGACCGTTCGATTCGAAGTCAAACACGCTAACCACTCGGCCACGGAGGCGCCGATGTTTTCTTTTAAAATGCTCTCTCTCTCTCTCTCTCTCTCTCTCTCTCTCTCTCACACACAAAATGAATATATTTCAGGATTTCAGAAATCAAATGCTAGGAGACACAATATATGAAATTCAGTAATAAAAGAATATTTATTCGGACTTCTTGCGGTTTGCCGTTCAATTTCGTTCCAATTAGTCAACTTTGAATACTTCCAATCAATATAAAAGCGAGATAAAGAATCAATATTCCATAGGTTTACTTTGGAGATAGCTTTTTCATACCCTTTTAAAATTTGGAACAAACCTGATGTTTCCTACTCATTATTTAACAAAAGTGTACTAAGTGTTTACTTAAGGATAATTTATTTCCAACAAGCAGGGTTGTCACTGTGTACCATTAATTGCTATAACTAAATCAAACAATGATACTCCTTCCCTGAGAATTATTTAATGAATCATTAATTAAAGCAACTAGAGATTGTATTTAACTTCATGCTTTTTGATTTGTTTTAAATTTGTAAATGACATACTCAAACAGTGAAGTGATGGAATATTCTTGTCAACAATTTATCACCATTTGTTAAGGTGAACATTTATAATATGTTTTTAGCTTTTCTATTTATTTAATTCCATCCAATAAGTCATGAGCAAGGTATACACCATTATACAGTGGAACCTCGCGATTACGTCCACCCAAGTGACTGGTTAAAATTAGTCTGGTTAGTGAGGTGGTCTCCTAAGTGAGGTTGAAATAGCCTTGGAGAGTGATAAAAAGACCGAATTTTGATGGGTTTTATTGGTCTGATTAGTGAGGTGGTTTTTAGGCGAGGTTACACTGTACTGGCAACAATTTCCCTGCGATATTATTAAAATACCGAATTTTAGGCCAGGAAATTCTGCAACGTTATACTATAGCACACTTCTTAGAGTTAGTCCCGAATCCCGTCATTCACATGTTTTCAAACAAGACTATAATCCATAAACGATCCCTTTCACTTCCGCTTCCCCTTGCCGCAGTAAAAGTTATACAATCACAGACTTTTGTGTCGCAGTGAAATGTTCATCTACAAGCAGCAGCACTGGGATATATAGTAACAAGAATACGAGTAAATTCTTACTACTACCAACGGCGAAAAAAAAACATTATCCCCTTTTCACAAATGTATCAATTTTCAAACTGTAATTTACGAAGTTAGTTAATTTTACAGCACAAAATAATGAAATGATATGAATAATTACATTTTGAATCATTTCTTATCAAGGAAAATGGATAAGCACTGTTCCATGACATTTAAAAAAAAATAGCCGTCACCAAAAGCAGACCTAACAGAGGAACATAATTTTTATCAGGTAGTCGATGAAATGCGAAAAACAATGCGAGTTCCCGGTGTAGAAACTCTGCTAATATGCATTCCCTTAACGTTAATGTGAAATATAAGATTATTATGTTTCTTGCATTTACAGAATCATTTCGATACAAAAATCATGTTAATATAAATGCCATAGAAACCACAACAATACAACCATTTAGAACACATACATTTACATATTACTCCTCTCAAATATCATTTTGAAGGTCAACGAGTTAAATTCAATGAGAAATGTCTGCATGTTACATATATCATATACCAAATCAAAACAAAAATAAGGTTTTTCCCGATAAAAATGAATAGTTTTCTTGTATTATCAAATATATTTAACATAAAAATCAACGGATAAGGAACTCTCCGTTTTGACTGTTATCGTTCGGAATAAAACACACTAGGAATGATTGTCTGCTTCCTATCGAGCTTAATCTCCAATGATACGGTACTTATTTATAACTTTCCTTAGAAGCAATGATGTTGACAGATAGATTACTTGGTTATTTTAAACTGATGCAGTTCGCCACGTGTTGAGAAAAGAAATTTCTTGATATTGTTTATGTGTCTGTAGATCTCTATTGTTAGATAAAACCCATCCAGAAATTGAGTTCATTATTTCTCATAATATTACACTTAAATGTTTTCTTGTTAGATGGTGGCTATTGCATAGTTTGTACGAATTGTGACAGGGTTCTTTCTCGGCTAATTTCATTGACTTTGACTTTGGACTCACGACGAGTGTAACCGGTCAGCAGGTCAGGCCTATTCCTCCATGGCACCTGATCCCACCTCTGGAAACCGTCCTTGTTAATCTAAGCTGAATTTCTATATTTGTTTCTAATTCATAACTTGCATTCATGATTATTTTTTGTCTACTTATATGAAAAAATTAGAAATAGGTCGGCAATTAAGATGAAAAATTTATTCACAAGAAATTGAAATAAACGATTCTCAATTTCCCATTGCAGACAATATAGTTTTTTATCTTCGTTAACTATTTTTGAAGCAAATTATTGTATTGTGTATAAATAGTTTAAAACAAGGTTGAAAGTAGCGAAGATATCTGGCATATGAGAAACACAATTCGATCAAGTTAATTATTCACGCAAGCAATGAAGCGATCATCACCTACAGTTTGAGGAATACTTAATGCATATTTTCGATGCTAAGATAATATTAAGATTTTTTTTCATTTCAGAACATTAAAATAAAAACGAAGAATTCAAAAGGAATATCATAAACGTCCTTTGTAGTCTCATTAAGGAAATAGATTGCTAATCCAAAGGGGACGCCGTGGCCTAGTGATTAGCGTGATCGACTTCCGATCGGGAGGTATGTGGTTCGAACCCAAACCACGTCGCGGATGGATGCCCCTGTCTTGCGGACGAGAGAGTAAACATCGAGGTCCCGTGTCACAGAATGTGTTGGCACAATAAATAACCCTCCCTACTTTACGGCCATAAATGCCGAGCATAGGCAAAATTTGTCGCCTTTCACCGACACACAGTGACGTCTCCACAAAAGTGAAGGATTCCTAGGTGGGACGTAACGTGGTGTGATGTGGAACAGTTAAACCAACCAATCAATAAATCATTTATTTAATTTGAGTAGTATAGGGGGGAAAACGGTGTCGAATATCTTACATTTAGGGCCTTCGTTTCGTTTCACTACACTAGAAGCAATCGCATCGTTGAAATACAAGTTAACTTATTTCTACATGTATTGTCTTCTTTATTACCAAGAAACAGACCTTGACATTTAAACAGGATAAAGAGCATCGGTAACACAGCACGAATATCTACATCAAATCGCCAGTAAATCCGTTGTAATGCGAGCTGCTTGCCATAACAAAATCCCACACAGTTATCCTACAGATATGTTTATTTCTTAGTAGAATGATTAATTTATGTTATTAAATATCACATTGCTATTTGTTTTGTTCAACACTATTGTTCGAATGTAAAAAGCTAATATAGGCGTCTCAATACATGTTTGAGATGCAACTAAGTTTAGAACTATTAAGGGAATGTTTAGTACAAAAGTCAATAAAAAGAAGTCGGGTCTAAGGACCGGTCAAAGTATAAAAATGTAAGGCTTAAGATACCTCTAATTTAAGAATTGAAGACAAGAAGCTGTTTAACAACCATCGCTTAATTCATCAGATACGGCATTTCTGTATCAGCAAGTGAAATATAATGACGCTAGCATATTCTGACCAAAATGAAGGGGAAATCGGCTCTTAATATCAACCAATGAAAAAAAGTAGTAAGATGACCTAAATTGCTTAACAGCCAATAAGACATAAGAACCAAGGGCTATTCCACTTTTAACGTTTGAGGTTAAGCATCCGATTTCGTTATAAAGTAAAACTCCGCACTACATACATGTATTTACAAATGCTCTCTATGAAATCGAATAAACGAATAAACGGAGATTTGGGAAAATCTGAAGGATGAAAAGGTAAAGGTATCGATCAGCCTCCGATGTCATAATTCCCGGAAAAACACGGACCCCTGGATACAACAGATATGGGATCAGGTACCTAGGAGGAGTAAGCATACCCTGTTGACCGGTCACACTGCCGTGAACCCTATATCTTGATCAAGTAAATGGAGTAATCCGAAGTCAAAATCAGTGTGTAAAGAACGGTCTAACAGCCGTTATGGAACATGTCAGACAGCAACTGACCCAATGCCATGCCGTTTCGGCAAACCAGATCATGTTACCGACCGTAGAATAAGATAAGACTGAATATCGAAACAGAATATCGAAGCAGTCCTTTGACGTTTTGCGGAGTTTTGTCGTAGCATCTTGATTTAAAACCTTAGTGACAGATCAGCAAGGCACCGAATATTCTATATTCCGTTCCGTTTCCGATCCAGTAGAAACACAGGGGTAGATCGCTCGCTTTTAAACTAGGGCTGCAGGAGTGCAAGTTTGAAGAATGACTGCTTTTCTATGTGCTGCTACTGTATTTATAGGCACTGTCCAGTAGCTATACGTCTCAAGTATAGACCCAAACCAGTAGCAATCGATGACGAGTAGAAACTAGTGATGGATTCTCGACTTACACACCATAACAACAATAGCATATTTAATATCAAGTATATAATTTTAAAATGGCGCAAATATATAATATTATGATGTGGAGATTTTCAGCATCAAATGATTCTAGGATTAGCGAGATTACTAATATGAGATCAATGATGTACGTCAATTCTCATAAAACTTTAATATGATGGAAATAGAAATATTGATTCTGTGTTTTAAATAGCTAGGGAATAGTCAAACAAAATCTTAATTAATATTATCTTGTCATTACAAGAATCGAAGATAGATAGATAGATAGATAGATAGATTGATAAGAGTATTACAGACATGGTGAAGATTTATTTTTCCCATCTTGACTTATACTTAGAGCCTGCTTTATGAAAACAAACATACTATGGTGACTGATTCTAGAGATATTTATTGATTTCAATTCATATCTAATCAATTTAAGATTTTAAACGATAGACACTTGTTTTGCAGTGGTCTCATTCGTTTCTTTTATGTGTTGATAATTATTCAATAATTGCAATTAATCAGGAAAAACACGGACAAAGTAAACATAATCTTGAAATTATACTACGATAGCTAACATCATTGTCTCTCTTTCATACCTGTAATGTTATTATTCTCTCATGAATGCGGAAAAGCGTGCGATATCTTTTGAAATATAGTGTATGTTTACTTATCGACATCGAATCAATAACTATGTGAGTAATGCATCATGAAGTTTATTCTATGTCAATTAAGTCGGCAAGATTTGACAGGTGTGCATCAATTCAATTTATTTGTATTTGGGGTTTTTTTTTGGTTTTTTTTAGGTTTTTGTTTTCAGCTACAAAGTGAATATGTTTTGAGAGCCTGTACTTAAATTGTTGTTGTTGTTGTTGTTGTTGTTGTTTTATTGTTGTTTAACGTCCCACTCAAGAATTTTTTACTTATATGTAGACGTTACCGTATGCTGGTGATGGGCGACAAATTTCGCCCATGCTCGGCACTTATGGTCGCAGGGCAGGGAGGATTCTTGAACATGCAAAAACCTACTACGATATGGGACCTCGGTTTTTAATGTCTCATCCGAAAGACAGGGACAGCCAACAGTACCGTGGCTTGGGCTCGAACCCCGGACCTTTTGATTTGAGGTCAAACACGCTAACCACTAGGCCACGGCGGCTCAGAACCTGTACCAAATAGAAATTATGTTCTGTGTATCGCTTAGTGAATTATTCCCTGGCGATATGTGGTTATCACCGAAGATAAAAAAATAAGTTCATGTACTAATTTGTATTCTACTTATAACGGTACTTTTCAAAATTTTCCACTAAACATTTATTTGGCTAATATGCTTTTCAAAATTTATTATGAGGATGATTACACGATAAGAGATATATCTATATATTTCAGAGAGTTCTCGCTTGATAATGTTTAATAAATTTCTCTCAAATTAAGCAATAAAACAAAACCATTTGAAATAGAAATATTACGTTTTGCTCAATTTCTAGGTGATACCCAAAAAGAGTCACCGACATCAAAATTTCAGAATGAAAATTCGTTTGTTACATTTTCCAATTTTCCTACAACGGATTTTGCATTATTTCAAATTTTCTTCTCATCAATAATATTCTTCATCTATAGTCTACTTCGCGCAAAGATTCGTAACATGCATCTAGAATCCAGATCCTTTGTTGTTTTATACCTGTTTTAATTTTCGGACCTACTTATTTACCTAATCATTTTTTTACTTATTTATTTATTTATTCATCTACACATATGTATATTTATTCTAATCTTAATATTCTTCTATCTTTTTTTACTTAATATTCTCTTTCCCGGTAGTTGATATTTCGACAAAGTTTCAACATTAACACTTATCACCAGAGTTTTGAAAGGTTACACAAAAAAGTCACGTGATAAATGTATTCCTACTTAAATGATTCGCCTCACCATGAAGAAATCTAAGTGACAATGCTGTCATCAAACTACGCTATACGGCTTCAGAAAAGTGAATGTTTACATCGTACATTATACAGTTCACAAGGTGATACCACTATAAACCATATAATTTCCAAATCTGATACAAATTCGTTACGACCATGCGTAAATGGAAACATGGAAATTTGAGTTGTCTCGATATTAAAGTGTCAACAGAGATGAGCTTGCTTACGATTCCCGTGTAGCAAGTGGACATTCGCCATATACCTGAGTTCGTCACCTTTTTCTTACATTGTAAGAATATTGGAAAATCACGATAAATGTCAACATGGTGACCTTGTTTTGTGTAAAATTACAATGATTCATTAAATGTTTAGTTGAGTTACTTTATCATTAGTGTTTGTTGCATATCATTACTGATTGTGACGATGATTCATTTCCAAGCTTGCCTCGGGAGCGCCTGTACTCAACCCCAATGTGTATCAAACATGATTTCAATGAGGACAAATCTCCTTACCTGAACATCTGGGTTAACGTTATATAATTTTCCCTTTTTATGTACCTTTTTTGAAACACAACGACGTTAATATCCTAGGTCACGTGTCAACGATTGGCTTTTAAAATTTATTCGTTATCGATCTTTCATTTATTAAAATCAGACCCCTACTATAGATAAAATTTTCACTAAGTCTTTATTATCTTGGTGCCGCAAAGAATTAACAGAAATATTTTTGAATGTTACATCAAACTATGAATTAACATCATTATGTTTAGACTTTACATCTTGTAAATTGTATACCATAACGTCAGCAACACTTTTATGCTACAGTTTTCGAGTGATGCAAATATCGACGAAGTAGTCTGAAGAATTTGCTTATACGCACCTTCTATATATCAATATACTATGATTTATTGAAGGTAGGTTTGAGGACTTGTGTGTAATTTGATGTAACAGAATGGCATTTCGTACTCCTTTGACAATTTCGTGGAGTTGAAACGTCACAATTCATTAATTCAATGTGGATACCGTCGTAACCGGAAGACAAAATAGGAATTTTTCTGTCTGTTACGACAAGGGAGTAATTTGTATCGCCACTCAAGGCGGATGTAGATTTATCGATGGGTTTTCTTTCCGAAAATCTAATTTGAGAATCTTTTCTATCCATCCATACGTAAAAACTGCGTTAAGCTGTTATTCTATTTCAAAAATAAAATCAAAGGACCGAAGGATGTACAAAAATCTAGGTCCTAATAACAAAAAAGCAAGTTTAGACTTATAATGGTCTAAACGTAAAATATACTGAAAATTCCCTGGTGGGGTGGGACCAGGTGTCTGGAAGGAGTCAGTATGCCACACGGGTCGCAAATGTTCTAGACAGGGGGCGTGGCCAAGTGGTTAGCGTGTTCGTCTTCGAATCGAAAGGTCTGGAGTTCGAGCCCGAGCTACAGTACAGTGGACTCTCCCTGTCTTTCAGATGAGACAGTAAAAACCGAGGTCCCGTATCACAGTAGTTGTTGGAACGTTGAAGAACCCTCCCTGCTCTACGGACATAGGACCCGAACATGGGCAAAAATTTTCGCCATTCACCGGCACACGGTGACTTCCCCCCATAAGTGAAAGATACTTGTGTGGGACGTTAAACAACACTACAACCAACCAACCAAATGTTCGGTGGAAACCCACGAGTTGTCGGTAAAATTCAAAACAAATGCAACGAAACATTGTCCCATAGAATACCTCACATAGGAGGCCTCATAATAAGGATTTGTAACATTCAGTCTAATTATCATTTTTCCAGATTGTATAAACCTTAATTACAAAGCCATCTCACTAACAATAACATATCTAGCCGATTGTATCATTGGTCTTAATATGGAGGGATTTAGTGTATTGTTTTATATAAAAGCGATATCTACGGTTTGGTATGTACCATGTTTTAATTTTTATCTTTTTTTCCTAGCCTCTTCGAATGGGTTTTTATATATGCATTTTCACCAAATACTTGGTTTGGTAAAAGATTGTGGGAATACTTACGTATGCTTCATAATAAAGATAATCTATGAAATAAAATAAAATAAAAGTACTTCATGTACCATGTAATCCTGATATCGTTTGTATGGGAATGTTGTTTTTATAAGTGATGGAATGATTCTGGAAGACGATGTCATACGCTTGCGTCATTACGTAGAATTACATCCTTTCGCCATTGGAAATACTAGTCCCGCACACACATTTGAGGTATCACATGGTACACGAAATCGTTCCTTCAAATATTTTTATTTGAGTTGTGATGACTAGTATCTCATAAGTTGTTATTATGATCATAAAACATTTTGCACAAGAAGAAATGGTTTATATTTCTTGTGATAATTCCTTTCCATTATTCCCTAGGATTCTGGGCCTGAGATCATCAGAAAAAATCAAGCTTAAATTCAGTACTCAGCTCAACTATTGCAGGTCCAAAAAACGATTTGAGCATATACTAAAATCTTGAGTACGTGTATCTTACTCAATGTCTTTTTCCATATTATCGGCTGCTGGTTGCTGATTTAATACGAACTATACTGATTTTTTTAATGATATGATATTAATACATGCTAAAAAGCATTTTACACTCGATTTACCTATAATTAATTCAAAATTGAGAAAACGGTTGAACTGAGTCTGAGCTTGAGTTTTTCTGGTGATTTCGGCCTCTGATATTTGGCCTTTGACTTACTTTTAGGAAGCATTGGTGTACGTCATGTCCTTTAAACAATGACTATCTATTTTAAACCGTTTCTTGTGTATTATCCGAGGTATATCCTTTAAATCTGTAAAACAAAAAAGATGAGGGATATGTTCCCCCT
>JACSZP010040903.1:0-15661 GCA_016161895.1 Pinna nobilis | reverse complement strand
ATATATATTTATACACCAAAAATGGCAGTATTCAAAACATAGAAATCAAATGGCTTTGATTTTGACTGAAATCAATTAAGTTCCGGTTTTCATTTGTAATGATTATTTTTTTTATTTATTCTTTCATTTCAATTTTGGTTCTTTTGACGTCCCATTTTCTGTAAACTTCAGCTAAAATTATCTAAGTTCATATTGACCATATTATCTACATTCTTTTAGATTTGAAACTCGCTCTTTTCCTAAAAATGAATTTCAATATTGAACTCAGTCTAAAACTGAAATTTAGATTTTTATGCATTTCATTTACGTTTGAGAATCTTTAGAAAGTGGCATTAATTAGGGAACGAATTGTTGGGAGAATATATACTGTGATATCTTATGATTCAAATTAATACAATTAGAAGTTTTTCTAATTGAAAAATTACACCATTTTATATTGTTGTATATAATGTACATACAGAAATGTTTATTGGATCACAATTTTTGTGGAATAAGAGGCAACGAGCATAGAACGTTATTTGTGCGTTTATAATTCATAATGATTAATTTATATATAATAGTTTTCAAAAAGGTAGATGCGATGAGATAATAACATTTCCAATATTGTTCCATGCATGTTTTGTAGTATTTACACTGAAATGCGTTAAAAATATTCTCACTTCTTCAGTTGAATCAGGAGGGAATTGAATGTATTGATAAAAATTAAAATTACAAAATGTACAAAAATGAAACTAACATTTAGATTACTTTTTAAAAATTCAACATTACAAAATGTATAAAAAAGAAACTAACATTTCGTTTATTTTAGAAGATAATTGTTAAGGAGTATTTTTTTAATGTCTTTTAATGATGAAATAATTTTTTTTTCTAAAGAAACAAGATGTGTTTTTTTTTTACTAAAGAGAGCCGTTATCACAATACTCTGCTGATATTGTGAGACGTATTTCTTAGATCTAAAACTGGCATAGAAATTGTCAATTTTATAGCTAACTTTATCCATAAATAATCGGTAAACATCGTAAGCAAAGAAAACGAGAACATTTTAAACACAAATTTAGAATAGGGTCAATGTAAGGCCCGCGATTGAGCTCAGGTTTGGGGAATAACCGGGAAAAGGAGTCTATCTTATCTAATTTTAAACGATAAATAATCTATCAGAAAAATTTTTGTTGGTGCGAAAGCTTTTAGTTTATTATTTTCTTATTGATTTCATAAAGATTAAGACCATTTAAGTTCAAGGGCAATAAAAGATGTACAAAGACGTCTTAAATTATGTATAAGCTGTAGGGACAAGTCTTGCTCTTGTCATAAATTTTAAATGTCTGACTTCTTTGGTAAAAGACCATCGAATTTATTTTGATTTCAATTTCACTTTAGTGCTGTGACTTATTTTGGTAGTGCTTATACTTAGTTTACCTCATTTTCTGTGTTGTGATAAATATGTCTCTGTATTCTTGTTTTTTAAACATGGAGGGACCTCACGACTGTCTAAAATACATGTGGTTTGATTTATGTTGTGGGCCTGGCACTATGAAACTCAAGAATGTACTTAGTCTGAGAATTTACTCAACTTTAGCTAATACTGAATTCTGATTGTTTTTGAGAAGCTGGAGTTAAGAAGCTTTGAGTAAGAAAAACCATTAGATAATGATTAACGGACTGATTCTGACGGTAAATTATATTAGGTTGCGTCTTAATTGATATTCCGATAAATATAAGGTCGTCTCCCTAGTAAAAAAGTCTTAAAACAGGACTCTCCTGTATTAGACAAGCAAATTCAAATTTGTATGTGTTTGTATAGTTTCTAAGGGTAATCCATCATTTTTATTTTATTTTTATTTTGATAAAAGTTTGATACTTTTACATTTGAATGAAGAAAACACTAATCTAATTTGACTAAGGACTTGTTTGGTATAAAGCTTCAAGGAAAAGCTAATTCATACAAAATTAAACATAAATTAATTATGCATAATTAAGAACTTTGATAAAATATTTCAAAGTTTTCCAACAGAATGTTTTATTGCCTGATCCCAAAGTTAAGGACATTTTAATTTGTATTATGACCAAACATTTTCAAGCAGTAATGAGGTCGAAATTATAAACCTTCGAAAATAAATAGATAACATAAAAAATATTCAAGTATGTAACGTGCAATTGTAGACTTGATTAAGTGATTGATAACTTTTGCAATATTCATGCAACGGAGATTTTAGTTTGATTGGGAACATTTTGAATAGACATCTCAGCTTTAAGTGAATATCAACAAAATTGTATGTTAAATATTTGATCAGTATAGACAGACATAGCTACCTATATATCTTTTGATTACTAAAGACTTGCCTAGTCCATGACATAGGAACCAAGTATAGATCACTCATTATGACATCATTAATTTGTTTTGTTCCCTGAAATTAATTAAAACCGCAGCCTCAGGCTTTACTTGTGCTATTTTGTTACTTTCCAGTTTTGAAAATCCCTTTTTATGCTTTTGGGATTGAAGAATTCGGACATATGATCTCAGTGTATATAAACCACAAAATTGTTGGAAAGTGTGTGGAAATTTTTGTCTTTAATATGTGTACCTATTTACAAGATACATTTTCATTTAAAAAGTCTTTTTAAAATTCTGGTCTAAAACAACGTAGCTTTCGTAAAACTTCGGAAGCCTAAACAAACGATTGTACCTAGGGATATTTCAGGTCCTGGAATTTTCTATACTAGTGTTGTGATTTTGGTCATTCTATTTAAATATTTTTTTTCAATTTGAGCAAATAATTCTGTAAAGACCTGCGATTTGCGAAGTTATCATGAATATGCATTTTTCGTTGGATATGTCTAGTGGCGTATGTATGTTTGTTTTATTGCCACCTTTTATTCACTTTAGCCCAAACGCATTAGCTCAACATCTGTCTCTGAAAAAGTCAAACGTCCCACTTGTATAGATGTACCACTATTATATGTTCATACCATTACTTTATTTTACTTTATTACAAAACTACAGTAGAACCTTGTTTTTAAGACCACATGAATGTGTATCAATCTTTTGTCAGAATAACTTGAAAGTGAGTAGTATCGTGTGACGATTTTGAGAAAGAAGTTGACGAAATTAATAATTTCTTGTAAGTAAGGTGGCGTTTAAGTGTGGTTCAACGGTATGTACATGTATTACTTTTGTCTTATTTTCTGTTATTCGAAAAATACTTGAGTGACAAATGTACCTATGACGTACTGTATACTGGGAAATTTTCAATCCCGTATTATTTTCGCCCATTTCGCCCCCACTATCATTGGGCGAATTCGAAATGGTAAATTTATCAAATAGAATTATGACGAGACTGGGCGAATTTAAAACGGGGCGAAACTATTTACAAGAGCATTAGGGCGAAAATATCACGGGGCTAAAATAACCCTGTATACAGTATGTTGAAATATGGAGTTTGCATCATTAAAGTGCTACAGCTCCAGAAAAATTGTATTTTACTGAAATAAAAGTGTGTATCATAATGTCAGTGTATTTTCTTTTCATGCGCAGGAAAACATGTAGTGAGCTTGTACTCATGTTTGCGCATTCTTATTTTAGCGCTTTCGAGGGGTCGACCTTGAACCCTGTCATATTGAAATCCCGCTTAGTTTGAAATGATTTTAATTCCCCGGCTGTATTTCTCGTAGAACTCTATTGATATCTTAATCCAGTCATTTTGAAAACCCTATTAATTTGAAAGAAAAATTCATTTTGCTTTGGTTTCAGTACATCTCGGTTTAATTGTAGATGTGGAATCAGGGGTACTTACCTCTGAATACTTTAAAGTCCTTATTTTTCGCGAGTACTTTATTCCGCGATCTCGCCCCTTTTTTATCAAATCGCCAGTTGCCAACATCGGGGGATTAAATTTTGCGTTTACAATCCGGGTTTCATGAAAGCTGAGACAAAACGGGTCTATCAAATATAATCTAGGCTGATTAATTACATGTTAGATGATGAAGTTCTTTGTATTATGAACTTTTTATCATGTTTTTTATATACATGAATATATGAAATATTTGTCAAAAAAAATGAAAAAAGTTTATCTATATCGAGTTAAAACACGCGTTCAGTGTAAAAAATCAAGATTCGCGTATTGATATTTCTTCGGGAACAAAACTGTCAGATCAATTAAAGGCGAGAATTTAAAATCTGCTAGGGTGTCCTCTCGCGAAATTACGCGGATATTAATTTCTCGCTCTTATTTAGGACTTTACAGTACACAATATCACCGTGATGGTGGTTGACACAGGCTGTATATAGAGATTAGGACAGTTATGATAGCAGATTTGATGTTAAGCATGCTACAGAAAGCAGACAATTCTTCAGGCTGACATTTATACAGACGAGTTGTCGTTCGATATAAGTATAGAGGGTACGTCAGAAGCTAACATTAGAACATTGGTAAATATTATCAGGTACATGTACATGGATTTTGAGGGTAGGGTACGGGAATATATGTGGTCAGTAAATGAATTACATATCTGGTGGGGCGCAGCCGAGTAGGATACGTAATTTTTACTGACCACATATATTCCCGTATCCTTCCCTCAAAAACATTGTAACGATTTTATCCCACTGAACACTTTTCATGTTTGATAAGTGTCAAGAATCACCGTGACTCGATGCATAGACGTATATGCCTTCAATGTCATAGCTGCTAGGAGCCTATGTGAATAGCTGACGTCATTCAACAAAGGGCTACGTCATACTTCAGTGTATCAAGAGAGAGAGAGAGAGCCGTGTGCGGAAAAAATACATAGTTGGCACGTGGTCGGTTTCAATAGTTTTCATTGGACAATTATGCCTGAATTGGAATAAGTACACATACAATAATTTACAGATAGTTGAATCTTTATCCGATGAACTAAATATTTACCGGTAACTTTAATTCACACAACTGGCTCTATTTTAGCTGATATAAATCCACCCTTGTCATGCAAGAGATGTTGATGGGATCATCAGCCACCAGAGACTCACATTCAATTGTTTCAGTTTGAGGCTATCCTTTTCTCTCACATCGGACATAATTATCCATCTTTTACCCATTCTGAGATGTCTCCGATCCCCAGATGTTTGCTTCGAACCCTCTGACGTCTGTATATTCTTGATCTGCTCTGACAATATCGTTATTGTTGTCGCTGCTATTGTTGTTTATTTTGTTGCTACATACATGTATTAATAATTTTTACCATATTTTGGCAAATCGATTGCTATGTACTTATTCGCGACACTATATTTTCGTGCGTTTTCATGTTAAGTATAGGAAGCTATGTTGTATAGTATGTATTAATATCAGGTTAGCATATTTAGCGAGAACTTTATTTTCGCGAGTAAGCGCTCTCGCGTAATAACGCGAAAATAAAACTCTCGAATAAAATTGGATTACCAGTAGATAGATATAGCTAAAGAGATTCTTAGATCTATGAAAAGACGTGAATCATATACCGTTTTAATCAAAGTAAAAGTTAGAATCTCATTTGAACAAAATTGCACATTCTTCAGTTTTCAATGTGAGAAAATATGAAAATAAAATACAACTGACAATCATTGCTTGCATGCATGTATTTATTAAGTCACAAATGATTCATTGACTCAAGACAGCGATATTTTCCCAAGAACACTTGCAGGTACATACCAAATACCGTAGACGGTAAAATTTGTCATTCATACTTTTGTGACCCATGTCTTGTGTTTTTCGATCTCGATCGTTATTCTGAAAACATAAAAGGAAACATTTTAATTAACGTACTTAAAATCTTACTAATCAAGTTGTTTATTTAGTAAAAAAAAATATTTTTATAAAAACATTGCCCTTGACCCCTTTTCACCTTACAAAAATACGAATCAAATCAGTATTCCGACATCTTAATGAGTGTTCCGGATAAGCAGTCATCCATTTAAAACCTTGAAAAACATCCATCCAGCATTCTATTTATCTATGTTGATAACCGGCCGCAGTACACAGGAATGGTGGACCGCCGTGGCCTGGTGGTTAGGTTGTTCAACTTCTGAACATGAGGTCAGGGGTTCGAGCTCAAGCCACGCCGCGTTTGACTCACCATATCTCTCGGATGAGACAGTAAAAGCGAAGGTGCCAAAGTAGATATCAGCACGTTAAAGAACCTTTCCTGCTCTACGGCCATAAGTACCATGCATAGGCAAAATCCGTTGGCCTTCACCGCATACGTTGACGTCTCCATATAAGTGAACAATTCTTAAGTGGGAAGTTTAAAACAGTACAAACTACCAACCAACATAGGAAGTGTGTGTGTGTGTGTGTGTGTGTGTGTGTGTGTGTGTGTGTTGTTCGAGCAGTGATTGTGTACTCGATCATATGTGATTAGACTTGTCTTTCTGGAGTCAGTTACTCATATCTGGATTAGACTGGCTCCAATTTAAGTTAGGAACCAAGTCCACGAGCTGGGTTAAAATTCCTAAGTTTAAAAGACATTTTAACCAAATGTTCGTTCTACCAAACCGGTAAGCAATTGACTTTAACTCAAAGCTTTGAATTGTCAGACATATTTGAATAAACAGTCAAAGGAGTCAACATTTTTACACCAACATACCTTTGAGACAAGTCGTCTGAATTCTACTTAGAATTTGAGCATTGCTAGCCCCAAGGATGCAAATTATGAGAAAATTCGTCTCCTACTGGCGAACCGGTTTTATTTGCGACATTTTTATTTTCGCCTACTTACGCGATAACACTTACTCGCAAAACAAAGTTCTCCTTGAATATACTTACCTGACATTTACATGCGCGTAAATATGGTATCGCAAACAATTACAGAACTATTGTTTCCCAAAATTAAGCTCCGCGAACAAGTTTGGTTTTACAGCATGTAACGCGCAGCTGTTGCTTTGTATTGACTTTTTCAAGCTTGCGATATCTTTAATGCAGAAAAATAATGATGTGATTTCATTTTGGCATTTGTTTACACGACTGATGTTTACCCTAAATGTGTCAATTCCTTTTTCCAGTCCATGTACATACAACGCTAGACCCTGTAATTGTTTTGTGTCTGGTTTACATACTCACCACACAATCCAGAAGTAATGGTGATGTCATCAATGGCAGTGTCTCCTCGCCACCCTTTCCTGATGCCTTCGAAGGACACCTGTAATATGGTAAAATATCTATAGCTTATGTTATTATGTGTGTGTGTCAGAGAGAGAGAGAGAGAGAGAGAGAGAGAAAGAGAGAAAGAGAGAGAGCAAGAGCATACTAATCAGTTGTCGGCTGTGTTCCATGATTAGCTCATCACAAAAAGATGCAGTTTTCAATCATCACCAGGCAATGGAGATTAATGATTTTTTTCTGTAGACATTCACGTGTGCTTTGCGAATCAATACACATTTTAACCAATTCTAAAAAAAGGTCAACTTACACAGTAATGCAATACATAGAACCATTGGGCCACCGATAACTAACAGCATAATAACATTCCATTTCAAAGCATACTTTTTTCCATTTGAAGTGACAGGTCCAATGAATATTATGTTAACCCCATAATTAAATATATTTAAGAATTGACGAACAACACTGTATATTTAACCCTTTCACCACTGCAGACCCAAATGGACTGGTCTGGCACAATAGAAAAGAGCATACTACATTGATACTTAGGGATGAAAGGGTTAAGTAGACCATAGACTATTCTAGTGTTAACTCCACAAGGTAACATGATTCAGAAGGCTCACGACCATACGCCACTTTGCCGTCATTTCCGGTACGGCGCGTGTAGCTTGTCATCCATCCCTGTGGATGATTAATAGAATCTTCCCCTAGCTTGAGGATATGACAGAGAAATCTCTGTCGGAGGGGTAAGATTCTTGAATATCAAACCAAAGATTGCCGAGGGTTTGATTTCCAAGAAACTTACGCCGAGGAGTGAGATTCCTCTGTCATACCCTCAAGGGAGGGGATGATTGTATTTCCCCCATCATTTAATATACATTCCTACCGTCTGAAAAGAAGTGACAAAGAGTTGAATGGCGTAAGAATACAGTCAAGATAACCAAGTGACCTTAACGATAATTATTTTTCATACTTATTTATGCTTTCACACACAAAGATAGTCCATCAAATTGGGGTATTATCAAATGAATTCAATTTTTGAAATGATTTTTCATGTCTGTATTAAATTGTCGTGGTTTTATTTACGTTTGAAGCGACCGTGTGTGACGTCAAGTAAATAGTGACATTACACTTCCGGAGTAGCGCGTGTAGTTTTACAATACCCTAGGGGTTGACAAGGAATTCTTGTCCCGTGAAAATGGGAGATAAATCTGCGAATGATGGGAGAAAAGCTGATCATTTTACACTAATTGTAAACATAAATCCGTGAATACATGAAAAAAAAAAAAGAAAAGAAAAAAAGAAAAAAAAAAGAAGCTCATCGCCAATTATTAAAGGATAAGCATTAGAAGGCAAAATTCATTCCGGTACAGTCTAACCTATTTTAAGAGACCATCCAAGGGAAGGAGAAAAAAAAAGTGACATACATGACAGGTGCTATCTTAATTCAGGTGATTTATATAGGAAAAGGCCATTTTGGGAACCATATATTAAGGGCAAATAAGACTGGTAGTCCTTCAATCCAGTGGGTCGCTAAGTCAGGTTTGACTGTATTCGAATTGACGAGCCGAATCCAAGCTTCGAGTGACTGCTTGTACTAAAATCACTTAAAAGTTCATCAAGTCAATATTTGACTGGTTCTGCTCATACAATGGAGTGTGCGGTGTTGTTTAGGATCTCCTGTCCTTTTCATGACCCCTTACCACAGTATGTGTCGGCACAACAAAGAATCCTTATTTTTCTTTTGCTCTAATTTATTGCAAAAAGTCCATTTTAAACCTTCACAACAACAACAAAAATCACCAGCACCACCACCATCTTTTAAGCTTTCACAACAAGAACAATAACCACCAGCACCAGTACCACCACCACCACAACGTTTATAGACTTCACAACAACAACAACAACAATAACCACCAGCAGCAGCACCACCACCTTTTAAGCTTTCACAACAAGAACAATAACCACCAGCACCAGTACCACCACCACCACAACGTTTATAGACTTCACAACAACAACAACAACAATAACCACCAGCACCACCACCACCACCTTTTAAGCTTTCACAACAACAACAATAACCACCAGCACCACCACCACCACCTTTTAAGCTTTCACAACAAGAACAAAAACCACCAGCACCAGCGCCACCACCACCACCACCACCACCACCACCTTTTAAGCTTTCACAACAACAACAACAATAACCACCGGCGCCACCACCACCACCAACAACAACAACACCAGACGCAGCAGCAATCCGTATCACAACTCACCACAAGGTTGGGACTTGACGGAAGGCTTATACTGGTATGAAACCATTCGTCTCCCTGGTCTCCCTCTCTTGTCCATTTCTTATCGCCATTGACTAGGACATTCAATGTTCCCATAGTCGCTCCATACATATGGTACCAGAAGGATAGACATCGATCGGCAGCTGTGAAGAATAACGAAACATTCACTGATACCGAAACCCGACTTTTTTCCTTGAAATTTTGCAGTTGGCTACTACATCCTTAGCAATTTTTCTTCCTTTGTTTATAAATGGCGAATTTTAAAAATGACTAATCCTTCAGCTGTCACATACGGGGATAAGATGGCTATTTTCTTTTGAGCTCTGGGACCCAAATCTAAAAGACAAAAAATCGGGAACAAACACAGTACTCAGCTGTGTTAATTTTCCTCGACTTTAAAATGACCACAGGCAAGCTACATTCAAACATATTTCAGTTTGTGCATTTACAATTCAATTTTCGAATACATTTATATGCAAAGTTTTGTGTTTCCAGGGGTTTTTAAATACTGTATACAGGGAAATTTTCGCCCCCGTTTTATTTCCACCCATTTCGCCCCCGTTGTCAGTGGGCGAATTGAAACTGGGCGAATTCGAAAGGTAAATTTATCAAATAGAATTATGACGAGACTGGGCGAATTTAAAACGGGGCGAAACTGTTTACAAAAGCATTAGGGCGAAAATACCACGGGGCGAAAATAACCCTGTATACAGTATATATCCACAAAACACTGTAGTTTGCACTCATGTTCAGATTATGACTTCTGTATGTAGGATTATTTTCGCCCTTCTGCACTTGAAAACAATTTCGCCCCGTTTTAAATTCACCCAAATTCCTCATTATTTTATTTTTATGAATTTAACGTTTTAAATTCGCCGTTTTGATTTCGCCTACTGACGATGAGGACGGAAGGGGCAAAAATAAAGCGGGGACGAAAATTTCCCTGTATACAGTAATTATTTTGATCTCGCTGAAGACCATAGAACAAACTGAATGTGAAAAAAAGTGAAAAAACAATTCAGTATTTCCTTCCATCTTGGTTCAGGGTAATGTGCCGGGGAACATTGGCTGTAACATAATTGTGATTGCGTAATTACTGAATCTAGTGACTTCCGGATATGGCAATGAATTCTTACGTGTTAATTTTGCGAAGGTTTCATATACCGCTTTGTCACCTTCCCGTCGCGGAAATGACGTCTCCATGTACAAATAATGTGATCCGCCATGCGCCGAGGATGGTCCTGTTGCACTGGAAGGAGTTCTGCCCTGTAATGAAATTTCCCGTTACCAAATGTCTTTATTGTTCAGAGGTATTACTACTTAAGAATGAATACGAAACAGTGCATCTAGAATGCGAGTGATGTCATCACTTTTATTGCGTTTTCACAGAGTTTCTCTCTCAAAGTGACTGAGTTTTCCCATATTTGCAGATTTTGTTAAAAGCAGTTGTTAATGTTTACAGTTGCAATATAGATAAAGTTATGTTATAAACAGTATTATAAACATGAAAATACCTACGCTACGAGTAACCCAAGTGAATATCCCTTTGCTTGCGTTGTTGCGCATGACACAAGAACTTCCCTGTTCAAAATTGCAAGTGACATTTCCTGTTGAAATTTAAAAAGAAAAACTAGGCAGATAAAACTGATTCATATACCACGTGATATCTCATGACGTCTGTTTCTGTTAATGATGGGACAACGGTAGAAGGCAACATCTCGCGGTTACGTCATTTTAGCAGCAAAATTTCGTAGAAGTACATTCCTTCACCATGTGAGCTACTCGTACATTTTTTTGGTGTGCGGGCTAAACAGTGCAACGGATAATACGTAAGAAATTACGGTATACATTTTACAAATGTATCTCTCTTTACTGCACCCTACACACAATAACAACCAGTTAAAGACGATGGCGAAGAGAAAATCATAATGACTTGGTACTTAGTCGATATTCGAAACTCTAAGACCGGTAGACTGCGACAAGGTTTTGGGTTATATCAGTTACAATGCAATAAGTAACTGTGAGCCGCATACAGAGTGGGACCAGGTGTCCGGATGGAATGACCGGCGTCCCGAGTAACATGTTAAAATTCAAAGTCAGTGAAAAGACCATACGCTTCTTTAAGATCTGATTTGTGAAGGATAATCACTGTATATAGTCGTACTCCAGAAAAACTAACTTGGTTGGCTGTATTGTTGTTTGTCGTCCCACTCAAGAATCTTTCACTTATATGGAGACGTCAGCGTGTGCAGGCGAAGGGCGACAATTTTTTGCATATGCTCGGCACTTATGGCCATAGAGCATGGAGGGTTCTTTAACGTGCCAATACCTACTGTGATACGGGACCTAAGATTTTATTGTCTCATTCGATGGACAGGGGTGACCAACCGTACCGTGGCTTGGGCTCGAACCCCGGACCCTTCGATTCGAAGTCGAAAACGTTACCCACTAGGCTTATGATTCCCAATATTTTGGATATTTGACACATACATACACTGTTAGTCCGGTATTATTCACAAACTTTCTTTTTTGAATTTTTAAACAGGAACACTCTATCAAAGTATTTAAGTACCAGCTAAACATTCTATTCCGGCACGAGCGTACATTGCGGCCGACTGTCGCTGTTCTTCGGATGAGCGGTGAGAATCGAGGGCCCGTGACGGCACGTTAAATGAACCTCTCTGCTCAATGACCATAAGTGCCGAACATATGCCAAATTAGTCGCACTTCATTGGCGTTGATGACCTCTCCATATAAATTAAAGATCCTTGATAGGGGCATTATTGTAAATCAAGCTATATTCGCGATAGTTTTATTTTCGCGTAATTACACGACAACAACCACTCTGGGAAATAAAGTTCTCGCTAAACATATTTACCTTAAAATAACCTGCACAATACAACATAGACTATGAAGTAAGCATGAACAGGCATGAAAATTGAGTGTCGCCAATAATTGGATAGCTACCCATTCGCCAAAATGAATTTCCACGAAAATTTCTAGATCTACAGTAAACAACAATGCAATACATTCAATCGTACAACCAAGCATTTGGAGGAAAAATTATCTCGACCTGACCTATGCGAAAAGATCCGGATTTTCTGTACATAAGTTTCATTCAACAACTTATTACCGTCAAATGTGTCACAAACATCCCCTGTAAACCCAGGCCAGCACGCGCACGTGAACGTTGTACTGTCCGTTGAAGAACACGTGCCGAACTTACAAGGAGCTGGTTGACATGCTGAGCAAAAAAAGAGAAAAGATTCAATCGTTAATGCTTCTATTATTGTATAAAATAAATCAATGGCAAATGAATATTCGTATTTCGCGCTCTGTAGATGACCTCCGGTAAGCACAATGATTGAAACATGGAAATCAGAGATACCAAAGTATCATTCGTCAGAAGAATTGTGAGAGAATATATAGGCCTAAATGTGATGAAAATTGGACAAACACGGACCCTTGACAAGAGGTGGGATCAGGTGCCAAGGGGGAGTAAGGTTTCCCTGGTGACCGGTTACACTCATAGTATGTCAAAATTTAAACTCAGCTGAAAAATTAGAAACGAATCCTCGTCAGAATAGGTAATATGATTGTATATCATCGATGTTGATGTTTGTTAGGTAAAATATCTACCATCTACAGTCATGGAATCTCTCTGATGCCATACGGAACATTCGAATTTTACAGACACATTTGGTAAACCCATGGATTATACTTAAATGCACAATTGTATGACCTTGAGAGCGATATCTTTGATATCCACGTAACACCGACAATTTTGACTGAAATATTTCATCCGGATAAAGAGGGCGTCAATGGGATCGAGGGGGTCCGGGCCCCTTGAATTGGCAATGTATATACGATCAATTTGCCTAGATACTTATTTAAACAAGGTTGGATATTTCTTCCTGCAAATTTTGCCCCCCTCTGGAAATTTTCACAACCCCCTCTGGGAAAATTTCCTTGATCCTCACATGAAATTGAATGATGTTCTTCTTATATCAACCGTATAACTTCCTTACATTAAAGTCCATCCCGTTCAATTCCTTTGCCCTCAGAAAAGTGTTTCTATAATGTGAACTTGCTCTGACATAGCTTACTAATCATGACATGGATGTAAAATAAACCGGTTTGCTATGACATAGCTTACTACTGTTGACATAGATGTACAATAGACTGGCTGGACCTGACATAGCTTACTACTTTTGACATAGATGTGTCATAGACTGGCTTGATCTGACATAACTTACTACTTTTGACATAGATGTGTCATAGATTGGCTTGATCTGACATAGCTTACTAATTTTGACATGGATGTACCATAGACAGGCTTGCTCTGACATTGCTTACTAATTTTGACATGGATGTACCATAGACCGGCTTGCTCTGACATAGCTTACTAATTTTGACATGAATGTACCATAGAACGGCTTGCTCTGACATAGCTTACTAATTTTGACATAGATGCACCAGGGCAGCAGGTTGGCAATGACCGGACTTAACCAACAAGTCAAGAGGCAACTCTAGTCTTCTGCATAACAAAGCATTCTGTTAGTCACTACTTTAGGGTACTAAATCTCATTAACGAAACCACCTCACTAGTAGCAAAATGTGTGCAACTCATTTTCGGTTTTAATAAAAACTCCATTCAACCTTAAATTTTTTCTTTTCAATACCGACCTTCTCCAATCGCAGCAACATTTATTAAGAATCCCTTTGATGCCGTATTGTTACCACCGTCTGTAGCGCTGTCAAATGTCAAGAGCATTTCGTTGCTAAATTCGTCATTTGATGTAATGAACTTCTCGTTATGTGGGAGCCCACACAATCTGAAAAAGTGAGGAATAAGCTTAATTCAGTTTTGTTCAGTATGTTGTTGTTGTTATTGTTTTATGACCCATTCCCCACGCAAGAATCTTCATCTCATATTCACTTGCGGATGAACCGTGGTCTCTCCACGGTTCATTTGTAACCGGGCTCTCTTCTCAACCAATAAAAACTGGCCTCCGTCATTTGACCGAAGATTGTCGAAAGTGGCGTAAAACAAAGAAAGAAAGAAAAAAAAAACAACTCATATGAAATGCCGGGGAAGGGCTTCAATTTTGCCCAACGCGAAGGGCATTTGAACACAAAATCTTAGACGCGCAAATATATGGTTTGACAGTGGATCATGATTTTTACTGTCTTATCTGAAGGGCGGGAAAACAGCAGCCATGTCTCAACGATACTCGAACACTTACCCTAACACTCTACCGCAGAGCAACGATCTAGGAGAGAGAGAGAGAGAGAGAGAGAGAGAGAGAGAGAGAGAGATTCTGAGCTTTTCCAGTCTACACACAAGCTCATTAACACTCACTTGAAAGATGAAAGGGGGTGTTTATTAAGTTTATTGATACTGACCTCGGTCCCGTTTGACCCATCAGATTGTATCTTACTTCCAGCCAATGGTCGCATGCAGTGCTCCCTGTCAAATTAAAATCAGTCGTTGTCATCCTGATGAACTGACCTATGGGAGCCTGGTAAGAATTTAAAAAAATTTAGATTCTTCATCTGCCAATCTTTGATGACGGAGGTCCGGATATATTTCATGTATTTATAATTGTATTACAATATTGTTTCACTTTCCACTCAATAATCTTTCCACTTATATGGAGACGTCATCGTGTGCCGGTGAAGGGCGACAAAATTGGGCTATGTTCGGCACTTATGGCCGTAGAGCAGGGATGATTCTTTAATGTTCCGACACCAACTGTGACACGGGGCCTCGGTTTTTATTGTCTCATCCGAGAGACAGGGACGGCCAACCGCGGAGTGGCGACTGCAGGATTCGAACCCCGACCTCTCGATTGGAGGACAGACACGCTAACCATTAGGCCATAGCTATTGTGCTAACTGTGTGATATGAGAAAGGAAAAGTGAAACAAAAGTTAATTTTCAAAACAAATATGATATATTAAAATAAAAATGAAAACGACAGGAAAGAATAGGAATATTTGATCAATGGGAAATAGATAAATCGAGAGTAGTGGAATTAGAAAAAGTTAGTAAGTAAACAAATATAGCATATAGGAATGAGACAGTACAAAATAATTGCACTTATGACCGTAGAGCAGGGAGCGTTCTTTAACGGGACACGGAACCTTGGTTTTACACGGGACCTCGTTTTTTTCTGTCTCATCCGAAAGACAGGTACAGCCTACGTATATATATATATTTATATAGTCAAACCTGTTTTAAGAGACCGTCCAAGGGAAG
>JACSZP010040896.1:0-17957 GCA_016161895.1 Pinna nobilis | reverse complement strand
AAAAAAACTCACCTGTTATTTGCAACATTATAAAAGAGACCTGTCGGATTTTCTAGTCCGCTTGAGTTAACAATTGGTTTTATATGTTTACCGTCGAAGGAGATTGCCAAGATGTTGGACTCGCTCTTGTTTGACTCCGTGATAACAAATAACTTTCTGAAAAATAAAAGTAGAAGAAAAGGTCAATAACCTCTTGTCAAATATACTTCATACCTCCAGCACAGATATATTTATTCTTTAAATTTTTGGATAAAGGAACAGTTGTCATTTCCTTGCTATATAAAGTCTAGCCTGCCTTAGTGGCACACTGAATTAATTTAAAACTATCTCTCTTATGTGACCAAAATCTATCGTTCCCAAAACGGCGTTTTCCTTTATAAAGGCAACTGAATTAAGATACAACCTGTCATATCAGACTTTGTTTCCCCTTTCCCCTGAACGGGTTATTAAAGCTGGTTAGACTGTAAATGAATGCTACTTCTTAAAGGGAGGGCTGTTTAACGAGCCAACATCTACTTTGACACGGGACCTCGGTCTCATTCGAAAGACAGGGACGGCCAAGCGCGGAGTGGCGCTACGCGGCTCGAACACGGATCTTTCAATTTGCAGTCGAACACGCTCACCACTCGGCCACGGAGGCCAACCTCCATTATGATGATGATTTATTTTCAAGTGTGACTGTTATATAATTATTATACTCATTTATATATACTTGCCGTCAGTGGGCGTATTTTAAACCGGGTGAAATTAAAAGGTTTTTATCTTGAATAGCAAGACATTTTGGATTTCACTCTGGTGTATATGCAAAAAAAGGCTTGTTTATAATCATTAAAACATTTGTATTTCTACTTACCCGTGGTAAGGACACAGTGTGAGATACGTAGGATTGTCCAAGCCTTCCACTAACACAGATGTCTGTTTCGTAGCGAGGGAGTGAACTCGTATAGTTTTGCTGTCTACTTCTGACCAATATACATTTCTATCAATCCAGTCGAACGCAAGCCCTGAATAAGTCAAATAATATCGAGTCACAGCCGAGCTTGAAAATCAGAACGCTAATAATTCGGATGTTTCGATGTTCGGGATGAAATTTCAAGGAAAGAAAATATTTAAATAAGATAAGCCATAATGATACTTGTATATGCATAACAGTTATCCGAGTGTTTTATTTATCAGGGCATATTAATTTGGAGCAAGTGTCCGGATTAATGAGAGAATCAGTACTCTAGGTTGACATCTTTGAGATTAGAACTCAGGACGTATAACACGGATCTAACTCGTAGCTACAACCGACTTCCCACCAGTTTTTGCTGTGTCTTAATATTTTTTAAATCAATACTGAACACGAGGGAAATTTTGCTCCGTGTTATTTTCGCTCCTTTCGCCCTCGCCGTCAGTGGGCGTAATTTTAACCGGGTAAACTTAAAAGGTTTCTATCTTGAATAGCAAGCCATGGCGTATTTAAAGTGGAACGAATTTGTGTGCTAGTACATGGGAGCGAAATTAACACGTAGCGAAAATTACCCTATATTAAGTAACTATCATTTTTGCAGAACAAATGTCTCTTTAGAGAAGAAAATTTTACTCTCTAAATTCAATTTTGACTTAATGCAGAAAACAGAAAGAAATTACGATAAAACAAAAATATTCAAATTATAGGCTAAACGACGGTCTGATTATGTTACGGATACCTGAAGCAAGTTGGTCTGGATTTGGTTCTCACCTGAAACATTTCCGACTCTGGCCAGTTTGGTTGTTTTATTGATGTATAGATCAAACATGACCAACTCGTGTTCTGCTTCCTCTATGAAGAACAATGAGTGATCAGAATTTGCGGCTGCCGCTAGGTGGTGTATGTTCTTTTGACCACTCAGAACACAGATGGGCTTGTGGGATAGACTTGTGATAACACGGACGTCCAGTTCGCATATTGAAGTTTTATTTGATATAAAGATACCCCTTGAATAAAGATGGTGAGCGGCTGAAATAAGAAAGAAGAAAATAGAAACAATATATAGTAATACAAAAAATAGCACTTAAACAATAGAACAGTGTACATTGTATAATTTAGAAGTAATATTTGAAATTGAGAGAAATACTCAAAAGTCAAACTTTAATTGAGTAGGATGGGTTGCGAATGAAAACGACAAATCCGAAAAGGGATACGACTTGATCAACTTCCCCTGATAGCGTGCTATTAGTGACTTAAAAGATTTATTAGTCGTAGCCTTTGATAGAAAATAAACATCAAACAAACAACATAATCATTATTTAATTCTATGAAACGATTTCTATATCTAGAAGAAATACAGTCAACTCAGCTAATAACGAGATTGCATGTATCGAGGTACCGGTTGTCACGAGATTTCTAATCCATTAGAAATGCTATTTCCATGCATTACATTGTAATTTCGAATAAAGAAGATCGGCTATAACGAGGCAAATTAATTGCTCCCTTCAGAGTTGACTGTAATTTCTTAGGAATTATAATACATTTATATCAAAAATGAAATTATTTAGAATGATGTATTGATTCGGCGAATCAAATATACTTTTTTAATTTTAATGAACTGAAAGACAGACATACCCCCTCTCTCTCTCTCATGATGGATTTTTGATGTTAAAAAAGACAAAAAGGAAGAGGAGGAAGTCGTATTTCTTGCATGTTGATTTGAATGAGTGTGTACGTGTGTATGCTAGTGTATGTTTGTGTAGATGGTTGTCTTTACATTGCAATACTATTGAAATGCAGCCATCAAAAACTATACAAATGCAGTCTGTCTATCACTCCAAAAGGCTATTATAACTGCGTTTAGGGTACCACTGCACTTATCTGACCATTTTTGTGAGACACTTGGGTGGTCTTAAGTGATGGGCATTGTTGTATTTAATTAAATAGAAAGAAAAGGAAATGGAAAGAATCGCGTAGAAATATTAAAATATCTTATTTTTGTGACACGATAAAGAAATATAGACGATTAAAAAGCAAAAGATAAAAAATAACTCAAGGGGACATCAATCATTAATTGAACCATACTTAAACAAGGTGTAGGAAGAATTGCACTCTTATACTTGCTTACAAGCGCAGTTTCTAGGGTCATCAATAATGAGCCTTAACATCGTTTCACGCCTCGTTAAACACAAAAAAATGATGTAATAAGATTGATGAGGTATAAAAACAATTTTTGCTAAAAATGAAAAATTGCATGTTAAACACCTTAACATTGATGAATCGAATCCGAAAATGGAATTATGAAATAAAATTGTCAGTACATCCAGACGAAATGGATTAATTAAATGGATGACAAAGAAATCCATATCTAGACACATGTACCTATTCTATTTCGAACTGTCAATCAATTTTAACGTCTAACTTCCTTTAATGCGTTTAAATTTTGAAATCGATCATAACTAAACCTTTCAATTTCAAATTCTCAAAATCTTTGTCTAAGGTAATTTTTATCAATGACAATGTAAATGCTTTATTCTAATAAGTAAAGGCGCAATTACAAAAGGCAGGGGCGAGCACACTATTTCTCGTGATGATATTCAAATGAACATATAAATGATGATTTCTGAAAATAATTTTTTATATATAACTTATTGGGAGCCTCCGTGGCCGAGTGGTTAGCGTGTTCGACTTCGAGCCGAGGATTCCGGGATTCGATTCTACAAGTGCCACTCCGCGGTTGGCCGTCCCTGTCTTTCGGATGAGACAGTAAAAACCGAGGTCCCTGTGTCACAGTAGGTGTTGGCACGTTAAATAACCCTCCCTGCTCTACGGCCAGCAGTGCCGAGCACAGGCAAAATTTGTCGCTGTTCACCGGTACACGGTGACGTCTCCGTATGAGTGAAATATTCTTGAGTGGGACGTTAGACAATAACGCAACAACAACAACAATATAACTCTTTGCTGTTGTATGAATTGAAAGACAAAAACAGCAACAACAACAACAACAAACAAACAAACAAAAAACAACATCTAAAGCAACAACAACAAAAACAACAAAACCAAAATAAAAAAAAACAAAAAACAAAAACAAACAAAAACAACAAAAAACAACAGCAACAACATAACCAAAAAAGCTAACAACAATGACAACAACGACAAAAAAAGCCCACCCTCCAACCCCACAATCCCACCAAATACAAAAATATACAAAAAACTCAATTGATTTGTTCGATCCGCCCCACTTCTCCCGTACTTGTTATTTTCTCTCTTTTTTCAATTATAATAAGAGCATGCATTTTGAATATGAACTTCACCTTCGCAATTCACTCCGTCTGCTTTCAGTCGATATCCTGACTTACACAGGCATTCGCCGCCGTTGGGCGTGTTTACACAAAAATGATGACAGGATTTTGATTGGCAGCCATCTGGAACAGGAAGTTGAAATCGACATTAGTATGTGTCTGTAAAAATCATATAAGATGATACATTTTACACGCTTAGAAACTTACAAAAACACTGGATGTCATTAATCAGCATACCTCGCCTTCTAGTTTCAACCTAACTGACCTTTTACACAATAGGGGTTATGTGTTCACCATTATCATGTTTATATGTATTTCGCTACATGTCATTACAAATTGTGGCACACATTAATCTTAACATCACTTGTACATAGCTAGCGTTGATAAACTTACAGGGCCGCCGTGGCCTAGTGGTTAGAATCTTCACCTTGTGATCGTTAGGTCGTGAGTAATAATCTGAGCCACGCTGCAGTTGGCTGTCCCTATATTTTGGATGAGACAGTAATAACCGAGGTCCCTTGTAACAGCAGGTGTCAGTTTGCTAAATAGTCACCCTGTGTTAAGGCGATCATATGCAAAATTTGTCACCTCTCAAGCGTGTTCTATTTCGAATCGACGGGTCTGGGGTTCGAATCCGCGCAGCAAATATCGAGGTCCCGTGTCACAGTATGTGTTGGCACATTAAAGAACCCTCACTGTTCTACGGCCAGCAGTGCCGAGCATAGGCAAAGTTTGTCGCCCTTCACCGACACACGTTGACGTATCCATATAAGTGAAAGATTTTTAATGGGACGTTAAACAACAATACGCCAAACCAACAGGTGCCCTTACAAAGGAACCAATAATAAAGATAAGAAAATGCTTGGGAGTTAATGTGTTCCCAACATGATATGTTTATAGCCCTGTAGGAATAAGTCAATATTAATTGTTTGGTCTTCATAAACTTCTTTGTCTGTAAGCTATACAATTTTAAATAGCGATGGACGCTTATGTAACATTCCACGATTGGGTCATGGCTATCATACATTTATCCAATTAGAACAAAGCTATGACAAACCTTAATTTGATTATGATGATTTCTGGTCTAAGTTTATACTCATTTTTTTCTGAACAGTGTCTACCAGTTAGAATAAGCCACACGTTTATAAGTGACATGCTATATTTCTTGTCGAAATGTCCAAAGCATCATTGCACTTTGTTGGACAACACCAAAACATGGAATACGGGAAGCAAAGTGATAGATATTTCGTGATTTTGAAATTCCTTCTTCTGTTTGTGAAAACACAGTTCGGCACGACTCGCTAGCTATAATAAGAGGGAGGAAGTATCCTTGTCAGGTAGACTGCGATCAATTACATGAAGATTTAAACACGTTTGGAATATCAAAGTTAAGTGTCAATCCAAACTTTGATGGTAACAGGTACCCGTCAGGAGACAATGTAGACTGAAAGTATTTCACATTAATAACAATTCCAAACGTATTCCAAAGAAATATTTTGATAATGTATAATGGGTATTGGAATGACACTTTCGTAATTTGTTTGCGATTTTAATTATAATAAATTCGCATAACTTCACAGACAGACGTAAAGAATGTAACATTTTTTTCCCGTTTGACAAACATCGGTACGAAAAGAATGACAATATTATGTTTGAACAATGACATGGGCAAAATAAGTGCAAGAAAGTATCATCGTATAAGTCTATGTGTCAAATAAAAAGAATAATTTAACTATTGCATGATTTATTTGCGGAGTAGCATTTTTTCTCCATATCACAGGTAGGCCTTGTACGTTGCTGTGAGACCGAATCACCATGGAATATTGAAATAAACTAGCATGAAACCACATTTACATTATCAATACTAGTTTGACATTCCATATTATGAAAAGGTGACTGACGTTTACTTCCTCTAGACAATCAAGAGCAACGATAAAAATTCTATCAAAACGTTTATAATAGTGTCTGTATTCTACTTGAAAAACTGACAGGTTTTATATCTAAAGTGATTTGTATTCGAAGCAGAATTATAGTTCAACATTCTAGATAATTACGGTATGCCGTTGTGAAGGTAAAGTACGACAGTTGTCAGATTTAAGCTTACCGGAAACCAGTCATATAAAGTGAGTCGTTGTTGTTAAATGGAATCTTTGTAAGGAAATTGATTCTTTTAATCAATCACTTATTACACAATCATATAATTCCTATATTAAACATATTTAATTCAAAGTTTGAATCGTGTTTTATTAAATACAAATTCGTAGTTTTGATAAATTTCCAATCTCTTGAAAATTTTTACACATCGCTGGAAGACTGCAATGGTTAGTGGACTAAGATGACACATGAGACCAAAAAAAGTAAATAAATAAATAAATAAATAAATAAATAAATGAAAGAAAATTATGCGATTTTAATCGCTATAACTGAGATGGGATAACAAAAGGAATCGTTGTGGCCCGGCGACAGCGTGTCCCTTTTCAGACCAGGATTCGAACCCGTCGGGAGCGTATGGCACTTTCTGGCCTTCGGTTGAAGCAATTTAAGAGTTCCATTTCACTATAAATACTGACATGTCAAATATTCCTTGTCTCAATGTCCATATATACCAAATACGAGTCATATTTTGAAGTCTTTTAAATGTATTCGATATGTTCAATACGAAAGAGGAAGTTTCTCATGTCACTGCATTTAATAAAGAATTTTAATAATGATGAAACCCATGAAGGAACACTCATATTTCCTATCATGTGACCCTTACATTAATTAACGTGAAACCTTTCTATAATATCACGTGACAGCAGATGCATGTATATATTTTTACGCTTCGTCCGCAAAATCAGGACACGACATAAAACAGTTGGAATTAGTTTAGTTGTCTAACTAACGATGAGAGATATCTATTGAAAGTTTAATCGCTTTTTCTCATTGGATAAATAACACAGACATGCCTTCGCAGTGTTCGTCATGTTGCTGCGTTTTAAGTATGTGCCTAAATACATTAAGATCAGAAAGGATATTGTAATACATAGCGTCACCAAATTGATTCAGAAAACTAATATTTCTTAATTCATATGTTGGTGTCACATTATTATTTCTGTGAGAGTTTAATCCCACGTGTTCAAATAGATCTTTAATGAACCTCTTTTATTTATTAGTTATTGGAAGTAAAAATTGAAGGACACTCAATAGCCAAAGTCCTAAAATATGATAGTCCAGGATAATGACGAACTGAACTTGGTAAACAAATGCTAATCCCTAACGGGATGTGACAAGGTGACCAGAAGAAGTCAGCGCCTCCTTTTGGCATTTCACATACGTCGCAAATGTTCCAAGGATTCCTTACGAACGTATAAAGTCCTATTTACTTAACTATGATGTTAAACGACAGCACAACAACAAAAATAACAAGAACGACAACATATCATATACTCGAACAATTTCCTTAGGAGAGAAGGAATGAAGAAGGCGTCATCTCAATATGAGATATGTCAAGTCAAATGACAGCACATAAATTGAATTTATCGAGTAATTAATATGCGCAGTTACGCTTATAGTTAATGGCTTAGATAACCATTGCGCATCGCCGTCAGTCTACGAACATTAATGTCATTATATACTTTGTTAATTGCAGGTACACACCATGCTTCAGTGTCTTTATTAACATGAAATCTATTAACAATGGCAATTTTAAGATATTATTTTAACTACATCTTTTACTGGCATGTTTATGTATAGTTAAACCAGTTTGGTCGACTTCAAATATTTAGAAAAAGATATTGTAGCTGTATTAGATAGATTGGGAAAATGATATATAGATAGATAGAAAGAGAGAGCGATAGACAGATAAATCGACAGACAGACAGACAGACAGAGAGACAAATAGATAGATAGATAGATAGATAGATATATAAATAGATAGATAGATAGATATATGGTTAGTTGAAAGGCTTAATAGATGGTTATAAAAATATATTTGGAAATAGACATGAAAGTTGAAAAGAAGATTAGAAATATGTATACTTTTATTATACTTAAAACAATTTATAAGAAGATAGCTAGAAGACATTCAGACAGATATGTAAATACTTACGCTTCACAACTTTTTGAGTATTCTTGTCGAACACGCTGATCGCCCAAGGTGTTTTTGAGCGGAAGTACCTCATCCAAACATTGCCTCCAGTGTTCTTATCTAAACACGTGACTAGGTAGGAGTGATATTCCGTAACGCATACCAAATTCTGAAGAAGAAAAAATTCAGACTGGCTGGTAACTGACGATTTAGCGGTATTTATGTATTTTTTTTCTATTCTATCATTATCATCCAAATCCCCTTTTCAGGTTTCTGTAAATTTATGTTATGCACATACCATTTTCAAATTCCATCACTACGTTTTTCACGTTTGAACGGTCAATTCGCAGTCATTTCCCTAACCACCAGGTATTTAGTTCATAGTAATATTTTTGGAAACAAATATTTTAAAAATTTAAATAAAGATTGGGGTTCAGGGGTTTCAAATAAATTAAAACAATTTATATTGTATTTCTGAAAACATTAAATATAAGCGTAGCAATCGGACCGCTACCAGGTAAAATATTTTTACAGGTGATACAATTGAAGAAGAAAAAGACAATGAAAACTACATGCTTTAACATAAAACATAAGTCTTTCAAGCTTTTATATTTCAAAATCTTTTGTATTTCTAAAAAAAATGTTATATTTCGAACTACTGTATGTCATGTATATTTTCCCTATTAGCTTGGGAAAAAATCACAAACCATATGTGACTTCAGGAATACGGATATTCGGAATTATAGTTATTGCGTGCTAAAAGACATGTACCTCATATCATTCTTTCGCGAGTCCACTTACTTTCCTTTTGGTCCCAGGGACAGAGAAGTCATTATGAACCATCGGTCAAAAGACAGATATAACAGGAAGTTATCACTTCCTTAGAGAGTTCATGAAAAAAATACTTACATGCTTGTAGTTAATCAAAGTGGAATGAAATGTGATGTATATCAGATGTGTGAGAGGTATTATATGATTTAGAAAGCTGGATTATAGTAGTACAGTCTAACCTGTTTTAAGAGACCATCCAAGGGAAGGACAAAAATGGTCACATATGACAGGTGGTCTCTTAATTCAGGTGATTTATATATGAAAACCCAATTTTGGGAATCATTCATTAAGGTCACATAAGACGGTTTCATTTAATTCAGTGGGTCGTTAAGGCAGGTTAGACTGTATTTCCCATGCTCTTATTAGCATGATGTCGAGATTTACATTATTTTGTATATGACAAAACACGATAGATTCAAAATTCCTACGATATACAACGTAGTCTCCTTAATCCGAAGACATTCATTCCAAAGCAATTTGTCCGAAAAACGAAGCTTCCAGATTACTGAAACGTGTATTGGTACATAATCCACGCAACTTGAAAATTTTAATCCCCGAAAATTTCGTCTAGACGGTAAAACATCCGGATTATCGGCGTCCAGAACTAAACTTTTTTTTTCCAAATTCTTATTTGTTAAAGTGAGAATCAACAATTTATACAGCAATTAATTATTTGTATCGCGACTTTCCTTTTTGGTGGAAATCTGAATGATTTTAAAACATATTATTATATGTACTTGAACTGTATTTTATATTCGAAGTGTTATGTTTCAGTTTAAATGATCTATATTATTGTCTCCGTTGTGCCTTCCTTAATTCTGCCGTGACCATTGATGGTGAATTATGTCTCGTTAATTATAAATGACAAGATGTCGATAAATAATTTCACATGTCGTGTATTTAAGTAAGAGCTGCTAGATTATCTTAATATCAGTTGTTGCACAATAGCATAGTGCTAGCTTGATATACAGTGGACGATGACTTACTTCCGGATACCTGGGGCCATCCCGGAAGCGATATGCAGTTATCTTCAACATTGATACCGTTATTATAACTATCTTGTCATATCTATTTGAACTTATATTTTTTTTAGAAAAAACTTAGTATTTCTTAAAGTTTATATTATAACCATTTGTTATTTGAATTTCGAGGACACAAAAAATACAAAATACAACATTTCTTGTAATTTAAACAACTTTTCAAATAGTTTGACATTTGAAAACACAAAACATCTTGCGAAATGAGTCATAGTGAAGTATTAGAGTTATGGTTGATACTTCAATGCGGCACTTAACATATTTTGATGAACATTTTTATGTCAGTGTGAATTTTGACGCCCTTTCTTTTAGAATTTGGTGGAAGTGATGGTTCTTTCTGGGGCTTGTTTTTTATGTCGTCGCATTACATAGGGGTCCTACTCGGTAATGACCATATGTACTTTGAGCTCTACTTTCATGTGTCATAAAGTTTTTAGTTGCACCTTAGACAGCAAAATAAAAGAAATGCCTGTGTATCTGACTAAAACACACGTTAACCGCCATAAATTAAACACAAAACTAATCCTTTCCATTTTCCAGACTCCCCATTTCCTATTCAAATCAAGAACACGTAGCATTTTAAACCGACATTTTACTGATATGGCAGGGTATTCTTAGTAGGGTTAGTAGAATATTTGCAACATATGTGACATACCATTAGGGGACTATGACTCCTACTGGACATACGGCCCCTTACCAAAAGGGATTCGCAGTTGAATTCTAATTCCAGATTTGTGATATGTTTTCGGACTTGGATTTTCAAAAAATACCTTGGTACTTTTTCACTGTTATTCAAAATGAAATTTACCTTCAAATTAATCTGACCTCCCCCACTTGTCACTTTTATCATATAAACTTGGAAGCTAAAACATACAGTTCCTTGAATATAATTAAGTCATCGCCCTTGTCGAGCTTATTTCGTATCTTATCTTTCCACATAGTTTTGTGAGATATTTCGTAAATGATTAATATCACCTGTGACTAAGGTATGCAAATTACGCTTCACTTGACATATATATCAGCGAATAGAATGGTTCTAAAACATGGCCGTATCATAAGAATTCCGACTGTTTCGTAATACACTGAGTACAATCGAACCGGGGTATATTAAAACAAAAAGGGGGTTAATGTTTCTTTCAAATAAAAGGGTTTTCAAATAACTGGATTAAAACAATAATGAATCAATTTTTGTCTGAACTTTAAACGTATTTTAGATGAAGCAAAATTTCAATATATCAGGATTCAATACAAAACAGAAGAATTGCAAAAGGATATAATTGGATTTCGATGTATCTGACTTTTTCTCAAAAATATGCTGTTGCTTTTATCTTGATGTAGTCTACCGTGCCACTAAAGAACCTTTAACTCGTATGGATATGTCACCGAATGTCGGTTCATTTCTTCAAATATTAATGACTCTACACTTTGAACCTTTGAGTTTTGGGTGTTATTTAACGCACCAGAATCATGTATGACAAGGCAACTGATTTTCCTTTTTCTTTTCTTCATTTGAAGAACAAGATTTGTTAATTGCTGTCGAAACCTGAGTACTGTATACAGGAATATTTCCGTCCCGTGTTAGTCTCGCCCGAAGACACTTGCAAACAGTTCTGCCAAATGATAAATTTGCCAAGTCTCGTCTTTTTTTTATTTAGTCTATTGACGATTAGGATGGCAGGGGAGAAAATAAACCGGAACGAAAGTTTCCTGCTCATTCAACTGACGAACATCCTTCTTCGTCATATCTCAAGATCATGTCATACAGGAGAATCTTTCGTTTCATGTTTCCCTTAGCCTTTACTACTCAAACGTCCTGCTGAAAGGTTTTTGGCATTAACTAATCAACAAGTTGCAGATGTAGTTAAAAGTAAGCTTTCATAGTTGTATATAAATTCAAACCCATGTATGATTTAATATACATATAAATATATTGCGTTTGCTTCCACGTTGAGACCATCATTATCCTAGATTTGTCATGTTTTAGGATTTTCAAATATTTCTTGGTATTTCTGCAATTGTACCAAGGTTTTTTTCTTATTTGTGTGTTTGTTCAAATGACAAGGTTGATTAAACATGCATACTAATATCATAGGTCAATACAACATCGAGAATTTTTTTTCTTTTTTTTCTTGTGATTTTAAAATCTGTGATCACAATACACACGACAGAAGATTATCAAATACCATAGTCTCATTGTAAAAAACTCCCTAATGTAATTGTGGGAATAGAATTTGTCTGCAAATTACACTTGTTAACCACCTTTTCAAGTTTTAACTGAGGAATTGCTGCTTGAAAAATAATAATAAAATACATATATATATCACAATAAAAGACCAAAATATCAGCTTACCTTGTAAACCGTTATTCCACTCATTGATACTGTGGTAAACTTAGACCGTCTGATAACATTACGATTTTTCCCATCGTAGTCGGCACATTCCACCGTGTTCCGTTGAATATCAATCCAATAAATTTTCTTGTTTTCCGTATCTAGTGCCATGTCCGGAACCCAAACGGTTCCCAATACTATAGCACGTCGGTCTTTTCCTGATAGAGATGTCCTCTCGATTTTGCCGGTAGCCAACCCATGGTCTGACCAGAATAAGTATCTGGAAAATATTGTGGGTCGTTTTATTGTACGTGTATTTACTAATTGGTTTTACTTATAATTATTCGATTAAATTTTACATACATCACCATTTGTGAAAGGAAGTCTTTTCTTGGAGGAATTCGGAAGAACATTTTCATGTTCGAAAAATATTCCAAGCATATAAAAGCATTTGTTATGTACGGTGTCATAGAATAAAAGTAAATGAGAAAAATTAAAAAAAAATGATAGCATATTCTGTGCAATTCGTATTTTCCCTAATTATTTGATCATCGATTTGACAGATAAATTATAAAAACTAGAAATTATAAAAACAATTTTTGTCTGACTTGACCGGAAGAATTTCCTCAAAATACAGCACCTGTCATTCTAACATTTAGCATCGTGCTTGTTGTCTTATTTAGGATAGCTTATCCTATTTTCGTTGACAGTGTATTTGGTAAAAAAAAAAACAGTTCAAGATATTAGAGCGATATCTACCGATCAGACAACATCATGCCAAGGTAAAAGGAGCGAAAACTGAAAACAGTAAACAATACAGAAATCAACACAACAACACATTAAAGTAAGAATATAATAAAACAAACCCAAAGTAAAACCGGGGATGAGTGCAGGTGCTCCGGAAAGATAATCAACTTCAGTTCCGCCACACGAGCCGCCTTTGATTCTTAATTGTTTTTATTCTGTCCAGAGCATCCTCATCGACGCATATTACAAATTTGTATCATATGCATTGTGAACAAAACCAATAATATGATAAAATGCCTGGGAACGCTCATAACTCACATAGCTTGGTATGTCTTCTATATATTCAAGTAATTCTTCACGACATTTAAAACATTAGAAATCACTTACCCAGCAATTGGATCAACGGCTATAGCCAGTGGTTTCGTTAATCCGTGCTGAATTAAAATTCTGAACATTGATGAATCTGTCGTATTGGTTGGTTGCACTGCTATCCAATTATAAAACTCGTCTGTCCAGTATATGTTTTTCGTCAGCCAATCAAAAGCTAGCTTACTTGATGTCTTTGATATTCCTTCGTGAATCAATGAAACTGATTGGGATGAATCGTTTAACCACACATTAAAATGTTCCATCTTATAAAGACTTCTTGAGTTACCATCTAGCAAGTACAACACACCTTCGTGGGCATCTGTCGCCAGACTCACAATCTCTGTCGTCTGGTGGAAATTAAAATATCTAACAGGAAATACTGAAGTCGTTTCAAATGTATCTATATTTCCGGGTAGTGTTGTAAGAGATCCCGCCGAAAAGAGATTCGGAAGTTGTGAAATTATTAATCCATTTTCAACTGTACCTGGGAATATTGGAAAATATAGTATAAGTAAATAAAAAGACAAAATTGAAGGTACATCACACGGTGAAATAACTAATTACTTGATTATTTTAGCGTATCATATCACAAAAAACATCCCAGTTTTCTAAATCAGGATGAAGTTATACAAGAAAGTTGACGATACAAAAAGGACTTTCAAAATTCATAGATCGGGCGACAGACAACACAACAACAAAACAAAGGGAGATAATTCTACGAACAGTTAACCATACATCAAACTAAAAATATGGTGACACGAACCCGCTAAAACCAGGGTGAGTTCAGGTGCCCGGGAAGATTAATCAACTCCTTCAAAACGCGCACCCAGGTCCTGTCAACTTTGTTTCAAATTCGTAAATAAGTATAATACGGTAGTTCTCGTAAACGAGAATAAAGGACGGGACAAGGTGCACAGTAAGGGGATCATATTGCTCACCATCTGTAACACTGATATTACGTAACGGTCAACCAGATGGTGATTGCCATAAAATGTATAATACAGATGTATTCGACTTTCTTGAATTTTCGTTTTTGATTATAAGCAAAATTAGAGAAAATCACAAAAAATGATAGAGATTCTAAGGCCGTGACAAACGAAAAGCAATAACCGCAAAGGGCCTCTATATTAAGAATATACATCAGTGGATACTGTTTACATTACACAACTGTCGCATCCTAATATAGAACTGGAAATTGGTGAAAGGGCTAAGCTTAGATACAACTAAGATAAAGTATAAAAAAAGGAATGTTTATTCCGTATTTAAAAATCATCAAACGAAACGAAACTCAGGAAAATTTTGATTAGAACGAATGTAAACGTCCAAAAAGGAGCGGAACAGGTGCAAGATAAAAATCAGCATGTATTGCTTAATGAAGTAATGAATTGTTCTTGTAATTGCGGATTTTTTTCACATCCCAATCATTATTTGTACTCTCAGCATTTGCGGTCATTGAGCATTGAGCATTATTCTACTCGCCGACATCTACTGTGACACGAGAACTCAATTTTACTGTGTCATTTAAAAGTCAGTATAAAATTAATCGTCTTCACATAAAAAAGGACTTGTTATGCTTCAGGGAAAGGGGGGTTATGTAAATTATAATATGGATTACTACACATCATCAACCCAATCGCTTTGATTAAGATAATGAACACGAGGAACTGAAAAGAGTTATAAATATCACGAAGACACCATGGACATTTAAATTCATCTCTCGAATAGCAAACATCGAATGTCACGACCAAAGCAGAATTAGACAACCTTAGTAATAATAATCAGTAAGACAGAAAACTACAAATGGAATAAAGCCAACTCAATGACACAAGTGGCGAATAACGATATTTGAATTAGCACTTATAATTGTAGAGTTTGGAGGACTCCTGATGGTGCTTTATCCGAAAGATATTGACAGCCAACCGTGGGTTTGAACCAAAGACTTCGCGATCAGAAGCCAACATGCTAACTACTAGGTCAACACAGGAATTGTTTGTTTTTGAATGGACTATAGACGAAATAATGACACAACACACCATGTACACACCGCAAGGAAATTTAATCATGGTTCCTTAACCAGAAGTGTCAGGGCTCGAGTCAAGGCATGCTGGTTATTCATTTCATTTGGGTGGGACAGTGTTAAACAACGTCTATGTCACAGTAGCATCGGCACATTAAAATCCATCACTGGTCAATGTTTTAAATACCGGGCACTGACAAATATATATGTAAAATATTTTTGGAGCTTTGATCACAAACAATAGAAGCGCATTGTTTGGCTTTTAGGTTATCATTTTCTTAATTTGGATATATTTTTTCTTTTTTCATTTTCATATTGCTCACGAATAGGTTATACCTTACCGTCATTATAACGGAGTTATCGTTGTTTGGGAAGTCCTGTAGACAAGGTACGAGTCTCGCGAGACATTGTGATATTTTAGGGACATTCGGAGTGACTTGTAAATAAAACGATGATGTAAACAAGGCTAAGACTGTACCAAGTAAGAACGTCTAATGAGACCAATTATATTACTAGCCAAACGATGCATCACATTTAAATTTAGTAAACAGGATAAAATATCAAATTACCAAAGCTTTAAAAATGTCCGATAAAAAAGGTTCTCAAACGTGTTAGACGTCTCATTCTGCAACCAATGTTCGGAAAGAGATCACTAATAAAGTTAAGCAAGTCAAGAGAATTCAGTCCCTCACAGGGTATAACGAGTTCTTCTTTTTCGTAATGTAACAAAATGTCGCTTTTTTACTCTAGATATATATCAGTTTATACAATTGAACCTGAATGCAACTTATTGCTTTGTTCGTCTTCTATGTATGCTTGTAAACATGGTGCATCGATACAGAGGGTAAGCGCGCCTTTAACATGAAGAATTCCACTATTGGAATTAAAACTGATGAAGTACCAAAGTGAATTCCAAAACCCAAGCCCTAAAAAGTTTGTAAAGTCTAGATTATTAAGATTTTCATCTTGGAAATCAACTGCAAATCCCTAACGGAATGGGACCAGGTGTTCGGAAGGAGTCATCGTCCCCAGTTGGCGTGCCACACCTTTCGCAAATGTTCATGGAAACCCTAAAAACCTGGTAAAATGTCGATTTCCTTTGAAAATCATATGTTCTTGGTCTGACTAGCAATGTGTTTTATCTGTGATACAGCTTTACCGTCGCTGAAAATGTACATTTGATTGACACATGTACATTTCATCAAAGAACGAAGAGTGTAGTAAGACATTTGATTTCCTGTCATTGTTGATTCTTTTACATTAAGATATATAAATATTCATAAATTTGAATACAATTGAACTTTTGTATGCATTAACGACAGTAATTTTAAACATAAATTAGACGTTAATAAATTTGATTGAGAGCAGACTCTTCAATCGCTGAAAGTCTAATGCCCTCAATCTCTTTTCTGTGTGTGCGGGTGTAGAAAAGAATAGGAAAAAGACGAATGGGTTTTTATCATTTTGTGTATAAAAAATATAGCACATCATGGTATTTTGCGTAAATTGCTTTCGGGGATTTCTTTGTTCATCTGTAAAACTGACTTGACATTTTAAGTCAGCATGTAATTAATTATAAAACATTCATTAATTTTTCTGTCATTTGTCTTCAGTCATATGTAATATACAACTCAAAATTATAGATAAATTGTTCCAGCGGTGCGTACAATAAGGAGGGTAAAGGACCAATTGAGAACCTCCGTCATTATTTTGGATTTTATGCGTATATACGTATTATTCGAATTTACCACTTGATATGTTAAATTGTCTTAAATACAATTAAGAATATTTAAAACTAAATCAAGATGAAATTATGTGTATAGTTACACGAAAGTTCTGTTTTATCTTAATCATGCATATATAACTGACAAAGAATTAGACTTATAGCAAATTGGGTCCGGATCTATTTTCTTAACATCCACGGCGAGTTTTTAAAAGGACGCAAAACACATTTTGGAGTAGCTGTTGAGTATACTTCAACAATTTAATCTGACGTTCAGAACCTAGTTGTTTGACCTATGCTAATTACTTTACCCTTTGAACAGCAAAGTTATTATTTTTAAACAAACCGACATCAAATTAGATAAATACATAGATACAATAGCGAAATTCTACCTAATCCTTGAACATGTTATACAACCGCGCCTTCTGACTTATTGTTTAGTCATGGCAAAATTCGAATATACCATGCTTCATAATTGACGATTTGGTTAATTTCCTTGTCTCGCATGTTGACACGACGGCGAAGAGATGACAATTTAGTCCTACCTGTCTTATCACACTTCTAAAAATATTTGGAAACAC
>JACSZP010040886.1:0-12154 GCA_016161895.1 Pinna nobilis | reverse complement strand
AAAAAAATATATCAATTATATTTTCTGCTCTTGTTAATAATGATTGACCAATTAGAACTAGAAATAATGTTTCAAAAATCTTTTCATATGACCTGTAAAGTTCATCCTCTGTGCAGGACACTTGCCTTTCAATATATGACCCAGAATAGGAAATATTATCACACTGAACCCTAACATAAACACTATCTATCTATAAAGCACACTTGTGCATGTTCCAATGAATGGTCTCTACGGACAAGACTGACAGTACACACAATAGGGGATACAGTTGAACCCGTCTTGAGAGACCACTGTCATGAGATAGTATGGTATTTTTGTTTAACGTCCCACTCAATAATATTTCAATTATATGAAGACGTCACCCTGTGCCGGTGAAGGGCTACAAATTTTGTTTATGCTCGGCACTGCTGGCCATAGAGCAGGGAGGGTTCTTTAATGTGTCAACACCTACTGTGAAACAGGACCTTGGTTTTTACTGTCTCATCCAAAAGACGGGGACGGCCAACCGCGGAGTGGCGCTATGCAGCTCGAACCCAGATTTTTTGATTCGCAGTCGAACATGCTTACCACTTGGCCATGGAGGCCCCTGTAATTCCAAGGTAAACTTAAATACAATGCAAAGGTAAAAAAAAATATCAATTATATTTTCTGCTCTTTTCAATAATGATTGACCAATTAGAACTAGAAATAATGTTTCAAAAATCTTTCAATATGACCTCTAAAGGGTATCGTCTGTGAAGGACACTTGCCTACCAATACATGACCCAGAATAGGAAATATTATCACATTGACCCCTTATATAAACACTATCTATCTATAAAGCACATTTCTGCGTGTTCCAATGAGTAGTCTCTACAGTATACACAATAGGGGATACAGTTGAACCTGTCTTGAGAGACCACAGTCGTAAGATGGTATGGTATTGTTGTTTAACGGCCCATTCATAAATATTTCACTCATATGAAGACGTCACTGTGTGCCAGTGAAGGGCTACAAATTTTGCCTATGCTCGGCACTGCTGGCCGTAGATCAGGGAGGGTTCTTTAACGTGCCAACAACTACTGCGACACGGGACCTCAGTTTTTACTGTCTCATCCAAAAGAGAGGGACAGCCAACCGCAAAGTGGCACTACGTGGCTCGAACCCAGATCTTTCGATTTGCAGTCGAACATGCTAACCACTCGGCAACACTGTCGTGAGAAACCAGGTATAAGAAAACATGTTTTTTAGATAATCATATAAATTAATCCTGTCATGAGAGACAATCTGTAGTAAAAGACCAAATTTCCATAGCAAAAGGGGAAGTCTCTGATGGCAGGTTCCCCTATATTAGTTAGTTTACCATTTGCAACACTTGTAATTGTTTTTTCTTCCTCTCTCGACATCGCATGGCTGCCTTTCGGTTTTGTTCTTTTCTTTCTCTTTGCCTGGTTTTCTCCTCTGGCGTTAACTGAAAAAAATATAATAGTTTATTAGCCAACTGTTCAGCCCCTAAAGGTGAAAATCATAAATCAAAAAAGGTGAAACTTGCTCCAATTTTAAAAAATTCTTCACCAAGTGTGAATTTCTTGGTAGGCAACAAACTTGTGTCTTGGCTGTAACAAAAAGAATTTAAACTTTACTCTTTCAACTACAAATATCAAAATGGTATGCTCTTTTCTGTTGTCTTAGGCTAGTCCATTACAGTTTGTGGTGTTAAAAGGGTTAACTTAATCAGTGATCTAACCAGTTTTCTTTGACATAATTACCAGTAAATAAACTGTACGAGTTTTGTTGATGTTATGACACTTGGCCTCACTGCATGCCCAATGTCTTACATGTACCTAAACGTAAGATATTGATCCTGATACTGAACACTTTGAAAAAGAACACAATCAATGATACATTATGTTAATGACTTGTAGCAAGGCTCATCTTGTACCGGTAGGTAGTCAAATTAGCCATTTACTAATTTTGGGGGCAATTGGCTAAAAATAATTGCAGTTGGCTAATTTTCTGGCTAACAACTTTTTTGTTGCTGTGTAAAAATTGTATCTTGTATCTTTTGATTGGTCTAATGTTCAAATGTGAGAAAGCCTTACCTGTTAAATTATAAAAAGTCAAGAAATAAAAGGGATCAAAATGTATAGGTAATACTGCTCAAAGTGGCTAACAGATTTCAGTCTATGTAAATTATCAAAAGTATTTCACATCCTGGAAAATGTTCATTGGCTAATAAAATTATCCATTGGCTAAAAAAAATCTTGGCTGGCTAATTTTTTGGTTAACAGTCTTCTGAGTTCAGGGTGAGCCCTGCTTGTAGGTTTGTCACAAAGCAGATTCAAACCTCCCACACCTAGCCAAACACTCTGCGACAGGGAGCTACTATGGCCTAGTGGTTAGTGTGTTTGTCTTGTGATCAAGAAGTCAGGAGTTTGAGTCACAGTATGATGGGTTGTCCCTGTCTTTCGGATGAGACAGTAGAAATCAAGGCACCACGTCACAGTAGGTGTCGGCATGTTAAAGAACCCTGAGGCCTCCCTGCTCTACAGCCATAAGTGCCGAGCATTATAGGCAAATTTGTAGCCCTTCACCAGTATACAGCAATGTCTCCACATAAGTGAAAGATTGTTCAGTGGGACGTTAAACAACAATACAATACACTCTGTCACAAAGGGGGTGGCACATGCTCTAAACAAGAAGACCTACCATAAGACCATTGCAGACTAGCAAATAAACTATATAAATTAATAAAGATTTTCTTCCATTCAAGGGTGGACTTCCTTTCAAGTCTGCATAGAAATCCATTGAAAAGAGGATTTAAAAAAATGTTTAGCTGCAGATCTAGGCTCTGTGAGCATAGCCTAAACATGCATAGGGCATCAATGTAAACTGATTACAGCACGCATATTTTGTCTGAAAGATTTGAATAATCAAAATCCAATATGTCAGAATCAAAATCTTTGAGATTGCTTAATTTCTTTGGTTTGCAATGAGTAACAGGATGGTCAATGCCAGTTACATTTGATTAAAGACCCCAATTAAACAAACTCTAAATTCAAAATGAAAAAAAAAATGTCTAGGAAGTAATCAATAAATAATAATACCCCTTACATTGTACCAGTAAGCATATCCTAAATAATATAATTTCAAAATGTTTCATACGGTACTCTTAAAAATGCATTCTGATCTGCATTTACAAAATTGCAAATTTTTAATTGGAAAACTGAATGTTTAAAAATTAATTTCTAAGATTTTCTTTCATGCAAGGGTGGGTTTCTTTTCAACTTTACATAGAAATCCATTATAAAGAAGACTGAAAATACGTTTAGCTGCAGATCTAGGCTACGTGAACATAACCTTAAAATGCTTATGCAACACCAACGCCGTAACGGACGGTCAAAGTTGACACTTGTCCTCCTTTCAGTTTATGACATTATAGCATTTATTGCAACATAAAACCATTGTCTAATGTACTAAATATCTAATGTTAACCTCGCATTTTGGTTTTTCTTTTTCTAAATCGACTTCAATTTCGCTTTTCCCTTCTGCAATTCTACGTGACCGAATTAACGATTTCAAAGTTTGCTTGACATCTCTTGCTGGGACTTTCCCGTGGCCGTGTTTTGGTTTGCTCAAGTTCAGAGGCTCTGGGTCTATTGCATCACTTCCGATCACTTTCACCGACATTTTGCTCCAACCGATGGAAAAGTTAAGAAAAATGACCCATGCATATGTGCAAACTCCAAATGCACATTTGCACAATACCTAGTTCCAAATATTTGGCCGTCAAGTACGCTTTATCGCACTTCCTGTTAAAATTTCATACGGTGTAAAGCAGAAAAGTATTCAGTTTAAAAGTTCCGCATCCCTTCCTTTTGATGATGTCGGGACTAGGCCCGGCAAAATTAAGCTCAGTCTGCAGGAATAACACCTTTTTGTCATAAAATGATCCCAAGACTTTAAATCAATACCATTAATGCAAAGTAAAGAGGATGATATTTTGTCCACAAATACATCTGACTACAATGACTGTAAAAGTTCCGTACGGAAATCTATAAGTGAGTAGATCTAGGCCTACGAGGAAATCCCGAAATTCGGGAAATAAATTTTTATTATAGATCTATCTACATGTATATTTCAGAGACACCAAGGCTGCCGCAGTAAGGTAGGATTGTGATTTCATATTTAATAGCTATTTAGAATATTTAGACAAATTTCAATCTCCGAGTGTGGCCATTAATTTTAGAGGAGAGTTACTGAGTTAAACCTTGCGGGAATAGGCCTAATATGCCTGATCATTTGTCATAACAATGTCGGCCGGTTCAATCCAAGGATTGACAGATCTAAAATGAGTTCTTGTGCGTATCTACCGGGGTTTGGATCAGGAATCCAGACCGAATAATGTACTAACTATAATAATCGTAACACATTCGATCCTCGCCAATGCGACCAGGGGAGGGGGGGGGGGGGGGGGGGGTGTATGTGAGATGGTATGGTGGTCGCAAATCTATAATTGAGTACTCTGGGTACTCCGGATTCCTCCAACAGCACGCCGGCGGCATCAGAGTAGACGAGAGATATTCAATAAAGGAAACTAAATGACAAAAACTTTTTGGTTAATCCAGAGACTTAATCGTTATGAGATGAATAAAGTTTTTAAACTTAATAGGGTCTAAAGCTTAAGGATAGGCCTACATGTAAATTGTACTTTATGGCCCAGAACGTCCAAATGTCCATCCGGCCCTTTTATGTATAGATTAGAAAAGAATGTTTGTCATGCATTCGAACGCGAACGGGATAGTCACATGACCAAAATTGTAATGGCGCGAAAAAATAAATTTACTCCGGCACGTTGCAGATGAAGAAAAAAGATTTATTCAATTTTAGTAGGCGTACCATGCGTATCTCTTACACGTAATAACAACTGCCAGGATTTCCAACTCCAACACTGTGACCTAATTGTGTGGCGCTGTGAACTGTAGGTAGTAACCGGTGTCGATGATGAAGGTCAGTGTGTGGTTGAGCTACTTTAGGCCTACTTCCCTTCCGGAACACCTGAACTCCCCCGGTTTTTGGTGATGTTCGTGTTACTTATTTTATGGCAGTAGGCCTATTGCCTCCTCTTGTTTTTCCCACGGTGTTGCCTGTTTTTCGACTCGTGAATTTTTAATGTTCCCTTGATATCTTCAAAGTCTTTCTTTTACTAATGGCTAAACTGTTATGAGCCGAAAGGAAATGCCAACATTAATGATTCCACGCACACATAAAAAATAAATAAATAATGGAAGCCATTGATATAAATAGAGATAACTATATATGGAGATACTGAAAAACAGATTAAAACATTTCCGATGAAGTACATGTAGTGGGCTTAAAAACAGAGAAGCTGCGTGTCCGAGGGGCGTAGTGGTTAGCGCACTCACTTCTCGCCAATTGATGCGTCCCGGGCTTCGATCGTTGGATCTGGCAGGGGAGTATGCGAGATGGTATAGTGGCCGCCATCTCGCCGGACATGTGGGTTTTCTCTTGGTACCCCTGTTACCCCTCACAGCTAGCAAGGGCCCCTCCCCCCACGTCAATGAGAGACATTATTATAAATTAACAGAAATTGTTTGTTAATCGTTGTATAATAAATAATGTTTAAACGGAGGTCCCATATCACAGTAGGTGTAGGCACGTGAAACAACTCTCATTGCTCAATGAACATAAGTGCCGAACATAGGCAAAAAGTTGACGCTCTTCACCGGCATTGCTGACGTCGCCATATAAGTGAAATATTCTTGAGACGGGCCACAACAACATTATTACCTACCAAACCTATGAATTCAGTCATTAGAGTCGTTAACGATGACGTGGACTACTTGTGACATTTCCCGTCAGATGTTCCTTATGTCTACATACAGTAGAACTTCGCCTAAAGAATACATCACGTAGGAGACCGATTTCAATTAGAAGACCACCTCATTAATCAAACCAGCAAAGACCATACAAATTCAATATTTTTATCATCCTTTAAGGTTATTTCAACCTCACTTAGAACACCTCACTAATCAAACCCGTTTTGAACAGTTACTTTGGTACGGTGGTCTGAATGTTGAGGCTCCGCTGTATCATACAAAGAAAGTCAATCTTGATTGCATTATAGAATGTTTCACTCAGTTTGTTCGATTCATCACTGTACTACTCTTTATATAGACAATTTTGCCCATACGTGTGACCATTATATTCTCAAGGATTGTTTCAAACGACCTACTATAGTCATGATCCAGAGTTTTTAAATACAATCGTAGTTCTGCTAGTTCATTTGAATAAGATCGCTCTTGAAATTTTTATTTTATCAATGTATATTTAATTTAAAAATGCAAAAATGACAAAGAAACAAACTTTCATTGGTCAGCTTGTCCCATCACTCACAAAATTTTACACGGACGGACAGCATTCTTTTTCCATGGCTTGGAAATTTTCATGATATGAGTTCGAGCAATGGCATGTAGTACGGTATACTAAATTTGAGTTACCTCCCTTAGTCCAACTGTAAAACTATTACTTCTCATTCGTTTGTCTGCTAGTCGTTTCTATATACATGTAGTGACCCTTGAGACTAGCTAGTTATCATTTATCAGCTTTGATTTCAAATTCACCAATTTGTATTGTGAAATATTACTATAAATAGATACCAGCAATCCAAGCGTCCTCCATGAAAAGACAATGCACCTAAAATGCAAAATAAAAAACAACAAAAGTTAAAGGAGTAAAGAAATATTGTAAAACATATCGTTCTGTACATACGTTTTATTCGATAGACATGTCATCAAAAAATTTGCATATGATTTGATTTCCTTAACAAACAATTGTGTAACTGAGCAAACGACGAGGAGACCAGATTACATAAAATAAGTAATTGTTATGCATGCACGAATCCATGATTTTTTTCCCCAGGGTGGTCCAACTTTTGGTTAGGAAAACCCAAACCCTGTTAAATGAGAATCTAAGTATTATTGACCAATGATCATATATATTTTGCCAAATCCAGAGGGAGTCCGGATCCTTTGACCCCCACCCCCTCTAGATCCGCGCATGGCTATGCATATACATGTATCACACTCTTCAAAACGAAAGATCTTTCTTCTCCCGTTCACATCGACGGGCATTATTTGCTGGATGTAAAAAAAATGTTCAGTGCAAACCATGAAAATAGATGTCTTCCTGGGCCCGAAATCGTAAAGTGGTGAAATACTTGCTCTCTATATATAGACTAGATTTGGATTTTAGCAGAACAGAGCAGCCTATGTCCTACAACAACCGAGTTTCGTGTTTATCCGGAATACCGGTTTTTTTTTTTTTTTGCTTCACGATTAGAAAAGACCTACACGAGAAATTGTTCTCCAATAAAATTTTCGGTGTGGAATAGTTTACGTTAGAAATATTAGGGCCTACAGTTGCATGCGCGGATCCAGGATTTTTTTCGGGGGGGGGGGGGCATCTTCTAAAANNGGGCATCTTCTAAAAGGGAAAATTCTAACCCTGTTTAAAAGAGAATCTAGACATGCATAACTGACCATATTGGTATATATTTTGTAAATTCCAGGGGGTCCGGACCCCTTCGACTCAACCCCCCCCCATCTAGATCCGCACACGAGTTGCCATATCAAAAGTATAAGGTTCGTAATTCAATGCATGATATGTGTCTTACAGGGAACCAAACTGATAAACAATCTTTTCATGTGAAATTAAATTTCAAAGAAATTAAAAGAATGACAAAATCCAACTTCATTGCGACTTTATGCATACATCGGAACTGCACATAATGTGGAAAAAAGTCGTTCTCGATGCATCTAGTGACGGACTGCAAACAGTAATCCGAATAATCTCGGAACTCGGTTATTGGATGTTTTCTTAAACAACCACTTTGAAATTTCTTCAAAATTCGATATTCCATCATTTACATCTGAATTTAGTCTTTTCATCCAAATGTGATAAGCAAAGTCTCCTTACACATAGCTCCACCAAGATGTACGAGCAACACAGAAAATCACCTTTTTTTCATAACGCACATTAGTCAAATTAAGATCGAATGTAAATCAATGAACAATTTAGTACATTTACGTCACTTCCGTAATCTACTTTGCACCAAATACCATCACGAGACTACCTACTCAGCTAAATTTATACCCAAGATTGTCCAGATTATAACTGGATTCAGACACAAGCAGCTTGGATACCAAGGGTCAGTTGTTCACCAATAAGTAAAATGAACCCGAGGTTTGAGATATCAACCGGGCCCAAGAGCTTTAACTTGGTTGAATTTTAGCGCTGAACCAAACGCCATAAGCTTTAAGGATTCGACCAATTGTTAAGCAACATAATTTCATTCTAATTTTCATTTAAGTCCTCGGTTATATTCAACTTATGATTCAAATTAAACAACCCCCCCCCCCAAAAAAAACCAAAAAACAAAACAAAAACTGTAATCTGAAGAGTGTCGGCGAGTGACGTAATTAAACACCATGACCGAGAGTAAAATGGCACAGGAAATAACGTATTTACAAACATCCATCTGATTAAGAATAATATATAAACAAAATTACATTCAAGTCGATCTATTTATGTCCCGAGTTCCACAAGCTTTGTTCATCTGGACAGAATACTACCTTTATATCTGCATACAGTCATGATGGCATGAATAAATCTAGTGGAACTCGCACATATTCTTAGATCTTCCCGAAAGACAACTGTACTACTCTGTATTGGAGTAAATACATACTGAGAGATCAACATTATACCCGGTCAATCGAAATTGACGTAACAAACGTATACACAAAAAATGTTCAACATATATACATATAAGACATTCATAAAAAATTTGGATTCAAAATATCGTTTCATTTTAAATGATCAGTTCTTAAAAATGAAATATCTAGATCTACACCTTTTAAAAAGTATAATAAAATATCAGAAAATGACCTCGTGTAACATCTAATCACACTTTTGGATTGTTTTAGGTATACTACTTGTTTTTATACATGTATATATTTACTTTTTTCTAAAGACCGGTATATCATCTATTTACATTATAGAAACGTTTGCTAATAAGCACCGGAAACCAAGTTACAACATTGATACTGAATGACTACGTCACTTCCGGAATACCGAAAACTGGCTGCAGCTATTTTCGGGTCCGAATAATCGTGGTGGTCAAGTTAGTTTTGCTATTAATATCCTAAACGAAAAAGTATCACACATGAATGCTACATAATAAAACCAACAAATTGTAAATCACATTTTCGTTACCATAACTACGAATACTCTCGTTACCATAACTAAAAAGAATCTAAACAATTTAGTTGTAGGCCTATGTAATTGATTCCATGGAAATTATACATCGGTGAGGTCTATCAGATTCTTTCGGTTGAATTGTCCTAGAAAACTGCAGACTACAACTCCTCTGACATTAAAAAGTAATTATAAGCCTTCTCCGTTTTGGTAATGTGCACAAGAGATTCACACTCGAGTCCACGCGTTTCTTGAATTCTTTAAATATGTATGACCAGTATTGGACTTATTGTAGTTCCTGCTTTCGATCTGCCACAGTATTGTCTAATGATGGTGTGATAGTGATGTAAATTATGATTCACAGATGTTCTAACTAGATCTAGCATAGAAGAATGATATTCTTAATTGTTCGACTTGGTCCGAGACATTTAAGTTCAATTAGCACTCAAATTACAAATGAAGCATGGATCTCATTGATGACATGTATTGCAGATCTTTTAAGGTTGAACAAATTTGGGCAAATATATACACAGATTGTTATTCTCTAAACGCATCTACGTTATGTATCCGATACACGAGATGAAAAAGAATGTAAATGGAACATGGATGTTATTTACAATAACAACCTGACAAAGTGTCCTACATTCTCGTCTATGTGGTGGAGCACAATTTTTACTGAGATCAATCCCTTTCCGTGCTCCATAAAAGAACACCGGAAATGACACTTTACATAACCATAGAGATACTGGCACAGTCATGACTATTTTCGCTATCTACTGATATCGTATATCACCGTTGATAATGTTGGTAAGATCTGGATAAGAAGCCGTCTCCCAGTGTTGCTGAGGCGTGGCCACAAGGGTTCCACCGGGATTGTTGTCCTGTGGGATGCTGTCCGGGAAGCCATGAGGATCATATCTGGTATGTACTTGTGGAGAAAGATTGTCCAGCAGACGATCAAGAGAGGAATCACTTATCAGAAACGCTGGCTCATCGGAGGACGAACCTTGGGTGGGAAGGTATTGCTGATAAGCCACATGAGGAATGGTTAATCCGATAAAGGGCATGACCAAGTCCAAATTGCCCTCGGCATCCGTTTCCTGAATCGGAAGTGCGTCTATCTGCTTCTTTAGAAGTGTGTCGTGTGTATCGACGTCTCCTTGGTGTGACTCGAATAAGGAATGACCACAGCTTGTGGCAACATCAGTATTCTCCATGGTCTTACTGGGAGTGGACATCTGGTCAACATTTTGAAGCTGGTCAAATATGTCCATTTTGGCATGACCGGGGAATGAATTAACGTCGTGACTTATGTGAGACTCTGGTATATCAATAGCTTCCTCCATGTCACAAAATGAATCAACATTTTCTGAAGCAGTAGTGCATTTACTGGAATAACTCCATTGTTCCTCCGATGTTGCCGTAGAGGAGGGCCGATGAGTTGAAGACAATGGCTGAACAGCTACAGGAACACTTCCACTTACAATGCTCGGGGAGCAACTGCAACTCTCAAGGTGGTCATTCAACAAATCTTCCAACCTCAGTTTGTCTTTTTTCAACGAATCTATCTGGTCTACAAGTTCTGCATATTTGTCCTTCTCAGCGTAGTAAGCCTGAAAAAGTGATGATACAGAAGTGTTACCATCATGAAATTGAGTAGTTTAACTACAACAGTACTTTAAATCAGAATTTATTTAAATTTGCAAGATCACTTCTCTTCAAAGTTGTATCGTCGGGTAACTTATTTTGACGGATTTTACTCCAGAGATGCAAACGAACGCGACGACTTTGAAATTTGGGGTATTACTTGTAAACACTGGCCCATCTACATGTATTACATTACTGCCCGTTCTCTAACATATTTTAAGTATTGAAAATTAATTGGGATAGCTTTAATGAAACGATATTGCGTTCCTTAATATATCCGTCAAGACTTATAACTCCATGTTATATAAACAAAACAATTCTGATGACTGATGCCATTTATACAGTGGAGCCTTGTTAATCAGGACTAGTTTGTTCCCACGCAAATTGTCCGAAAAAAATGAAGCGTCTGGATTTCTGAATCATTAATATCATAATGACCAATAACATTCTCACCTTCAACAGTTTTAGTTCAGTCTGTTTTTTCTTCTTTCTACATTTCATCGCCGCTCTGCGGTTCTGTTCCTGTCGTCGGAGATAGCGCTCCTTTTCTTGTTCGTTCATCACCTAGTTGAAGAAAACAGAGAAAAGCTACACCATCCACATGTAGACATCTTGGCTGGAAAACGCATTTCTACGTTTGATCAACAGAAAAAATGTTTCAGAGGAAAAGAAAGAGAGGCGAAGTCTAGCATCAGCACACGTTTCCATACGTTGAATCTTAGGAGCAGAAAATCCAAAACAAGATACGCTATTAAAAGAACACCCCTCTAAATGACAAACCACCATTAACTCCATATATCTTGAATGGGATAATAAATTTTTAATCGATCAGCTGTTTTCTTATCTACATTCACAAAATATTCTGTAAATCCGAAGGAATACATTGAAGTCAAAATATAAAGAATTCACCAACGTAACGCGAGGTTTGTTAAGATTTCAGGTGAAAATACACACATTTATTTAACATTAGACAAACACGGACGAATGAAAATTAATAAGTGGTATCAGATGATATGGAGGAGCAAGCATCGCCGATAACACCAGCCGGGAGTCCACATCTCAATGAAAAATACTCGTGTACCAAGTTATAAACGAACACGTTCGTGCAATACTAGTATTGACAATGGTGATGGAACGTAACTCTACATAATCTTCCCGCTGAATTGACGTTCGTGCAAGGTAGCGTCTTCTAACGTCATTCTATCACTTATAGAAACAATAGTCCCGCACAAACGTTATCGGGCATCACGTG
>JACSZP010040884.1:0-14924 GCA_016161895.1 Pinna nobilis | reverse complement strand
TCAGTCTTAGTTATTTATTGGTTGGAATCGCCGCTCTTTCCCGTTACAAGAGTACTTACACGTGTTCAAGTAAGTAGACTTTACAAAAGTTTTCCTGTTTTTATTGTCTTATGTTTTTACTATCCCACTCAAAAATCTTTCTCTCATATGGCAACATAAACAATGAAGTGATGGGCTTCAAGCTTTAGCACTTCGGGCCAATGAGCAGTCGCCTTCAGTGACATGGAACTTAAGTTTTGTCATAGGAAAAAACAACTGCATCTGCTGAGGTTTGAATCCAGGACCTTAAGTTTTGGAGATGAATACTCCAAAGCCATTTAGATGTTGTTAAGCCCTAATTACAGTGAGTATATGATGCAGACATACCTGGCATACTCCTCTCTGATTATCTTCAGAACTCTGCGTACCATGTTACCCACAGCTGTCTCTGATGGTTGAGCCACCATCATCCTCTTTCCTTCTTTCTTCACTATGTCCATAAGTTCTCTATTTTATTGGATAACCACAATTGAAATAAGTTACCCCATTACTTCATATGAAAGTAGTTTAATAAATTGTTCACCTTAAGAAAATAAAAGTAACTACCGGTATACAAAATTTATGGATATACCAACAAACATTTCAGCGATACTTATGCTAATTCTTTAAAGTTTTGAGTGTGTTGACTGAACATCCATTTGCAAATCAAATGTATCTTGAATTCAATAATGAAACTTATTAGGAGTTAAAACTGAAAGTTGTGAACACATTTCAAGAATTAATTTTCACTGTGAAGCATACATTTTGAAATTTAATAATGCTTTTATAAACATCAGTTACACATGTTAGCAAACATAATGCAATATTGTCAAACATGTTTCATATCCCCGTAAATATCCATCCAGATGGTTAGTGAAAACATGGACTAAAAATACATGTAGATAGTTTGGCTAATTTCATGGCTTTCAGAGTCCAGGGTGAGCCTTTCCTGGGCAGTATCAGACAGACTACTGTATTGTCATAAATACATAAGTTTTGGACAGTCATAAAGAAATGTCATAGGCAAGGAAAAGTGAAGGTTTGACTATGACTCAAACCTGCTACTATAAGTGCACCTGCTCTACAAACTGAGCTACCTGACCCAACCATGTCCGTTTCCTGTTACACTCTCTAACATTTTCCTGAGATTTCTCAGGAACTACAAGACTCCCTAACAATTTTTGAGCTTTTTTTTTTGTGTTGCCAATATAATCTAGGTGAGGATAAACTGACGGCTAGACTGGGATCCAAATCTAGGCAACCTGCTCTCTGTGCATAACACATACATGCAAGTATCTAGGAATTTTTTTCCAGGGAGGTCGAAGTTGTGGCCAAAAAAAAAAAAAATCCCTTTGTTGAGTATCTAAGCATTACTGATCAATAATCATACACATATACAGTATATACTTTGAACATGTATATACTCATATGCAAATTTCATAGGGGTGTCCAATACCCCCTTAACTTCCCTCTAGATCCTCACATGTAACTGATACTACTTACTTTGCTGTAGTCCATTTTGTCTGTGATATCACTCTGACAAGAAGTGAAACTGTTTTGAATGCGACTATATAAGACCCTTCTATTGCCCTGAAAATAGTAAATTACTAAGTTGGACCTAAAAGTACAAAAAAGTAACAATGTAAGGCCCCCGTACATGGAGAGAATTTGGCGTGTGCCATAATCTCAACGTCTGTGGGCAAATTTACATGAGATTTTGGTCACTGAGCAAAATATCTATCCTGTTTGAAATTTCCGCTGTGTGAGGCCAAAGTCTCAGCCCATAAAATTATAAAATCTCCTCCATTATCAATTTTCTAGGTTGACAAGTCTAGTAATGTAGACAGTATACTTGTATGTAATACGAAGAAGCAGAGTTGGTAAGATATCCATGTGGCATTTAAGAGAATACATTCCCCCATTTTAAACATATGAACACCCTAGTGTTGAATCTAGAGCAACAAAGCATGGCGCTGTGCCATGCCCTTTCTCTGAAACACATTTTTTGTCAGTGCCATGCCCTTTCCTATTCCAAAAATATGACCTCTAGGACTTATAAACTGAACAAGATGAAAATTATTAAATTTAAAGCTATCTTCTTAAGCAAAAGGTGCTCTATTATCATTCAATGAAAGGTATTTTAAATGAGTATTTGGAGGATATATAAGCACACACTATTGTGCAGGTGCCCTCAAAACCAATCTTTACGCGTTATAAGTGCCCTTTTGCATATGAAATTGTGTGCTCTTTTCAGTTCCCAAATTCACCCCCCCCCCCTTTTTCATATAGTTTTAGTTTTACGTCGCCTGTTAAAATCTTTCCTTCGACTGAGCCAATTGTAAATCATTACCCTTGTTTTAGTTCCTTAACAAAAGAACCAATTCTCTCGTTTAACTCCTCCATCTTTTCTGAATCCCCGGTAGGCATATTGAGATGTTTACCACACTGTTTATCACCTAAGTCGTCTCCTGCAATACCGGAAGTTTATATTTTCAACTTTTTCTGACGAACAACCAATGAAAGTAATCATTCGGTGCGGACTGTAAACATGGTAGCTTCCATCAAGACATGCTGATTCCAGAGGTCTACTGCAGAGGACATGCGTTGGTGGAGCTTGATTAAGTTGAAATGGATGCAGTATCGATACAGATTTGTACCATGGATAATATTCAATATGAAAGAAAGGTTATAAATGAATTTGGTATTTCGTATACACGAAGGCCTAGGCCAGTATTTGGCATTCCTATCAAAGGCACTTGTAGTTGTAGCTGTAATCAATATACAAATGTCTGTGATTCCTATACCCAAGATATGCCAACCTTCAAAAACGTCCATGGGGATATCTTTCTATTTCATGGATGAGATTCCAAAATAGAGGCTACCAAGAATTGGGAGAAAATTTAAGTTTTGCACAGGTCAGGTGTCCACTTTTTGAGTATTTTCTTAGGAAATTATCAAACTTTTACATAAAGAAAAGGTCTCAGGCTGACAGGTAGCAGTTGAAGTGTAATAGTGAGATAGCTCCAGAATTAACAATTAGTAGTCCAAGTGTAATAGTGAGATACATGTAGCTCCGGATAGACACTTAGAAGTCCAAATGTAATAGTGAGATAGCTCTGGAATTGACAATTAGTAGTCTGATAGCTCCGGAATAGACAGTTACACAATGTAGTACTCCAAGTGTAATTGTGAGATAGCTCTGGAATAGACAGTTAGTAGTCCAAGTGTAAAAGTGTGATAGCTTTAGAACTGACTGTTACTAGTCAAAGTGTAATAGTGAGATAGCTCCAGAATTGAAAGTTAGTAATCCAAGTGTAATAGTGTGATAGATCTAGATATGACAGTTAATAATCCTTAATTGTTAAAACAAGACATGAATAGTTTTGATACCTTTATATTCTTGTTATTCATTGTAATAATGAGATTATTTCTACTTCAGTGCATCTTTTGATTTTAAACTTTCAGGAGTGTCAGATCGGTTTCCAAAGACAAAACAGATAAGTTGATAGCTGATGCAGAAGTCAACAGATTTCTATGTAATTTTCTCAGTGCTCTAGAAAATGATATTGATGGATCTAGGGAACATCCTAAAGTCCATGAACGTGTCAGTTTCACAAGTTCTGAAAATAAGAACAATGTAAAGAAATTAACTTATTCCATATCAAGTGGAGAGGAGCTATACAAACAGAATCTCATAACAATGAAGAAGATTCTAGGATTTACAACAGAACGAAGGCCCAGTACACTTCCTCATGGTGGGATTGGCGTGTTTGTTACTGCTGGAAATGTACCCAAGGGAACAGTGGTATCCATGTATCCTGGTAATCATTTATCTTACCCTGACACTTACTTTTGTTAAAATTGTTTTAGAATACTTACTACAGGTATCTGTATCTAGATTAATTATACGTGTAATTTGTAAGGTAAGAAAAATCTTTCACACAAAATATTTTAAGTAGGCCTACCTGTGAATTGTTTTCACAATAGTCAAGTTTCAAGTTCATTTGGATTACATGTATACCGTTTTCAGTCTGAAACTACATGTACATGTAGATGTGCCATGAGTGATTGTTCCACATTTGCAGTTCTATAGTGTTGTTGTTGCATTGTTGTTTAATGTCCCACTCAAGAATATTTCAGTCATATAGAGACGTCACCGTGTGCCGATGAAGGGCGACAAATTTTGCCTGTGCTCNNCAACCGCGGAGTGGCGCTGCGGGAATCGAACCCCGGACCCTTCGACTCAAAGTCGAACACGCTAACCACTCGTCCAAGGAGGCCCCAGTTCTATAGAGTACATGTTTCCATACTGTAGTGAAAGTGAATCTTGTCATTCTTTTGATGTCTTTGAAATTTAATTTCTCATTAGATTGAGACACCTACATGTATCATACATTGAATTATAATCCTTGCTTTTTATGGGACAAGTGAAATACAGTCTAACCTGCCTTAGCAGCCCACTGAATTAAAGGAAAACCTGTCTTATGTGACCTAAATGTGTGGTTCCCAAAATGGCTTTTTCCTATACAAATCAACTGAATTAAGAGACCACCTGTCATATGTGACTCTATTTGCTCCTTCCTTTGGGTGATATCTTAAAGCAGGTTAGACTTTCTTGCTAGTGTAAACGGTCTTGGACTGGTAATGTTATTTTGGAACTTTGCAACAATTAACAGTACTCTGTTAGGTCTTTTCTAATCATGAAAAAAATTTTTTTTCCAGATCAACTCAATTTTCTGCTTCATTTTATATCTGTATTCAGAATTCATAGAGAACTCGGAAGTATGCTGACTTCATCTCCATTTGAAATTAATACCTGTACTTCCTCATTAAATTAAAGTCAACCAAACGAAATGACCATTAAATTATGTGTATAATGTTCTATAGCATTTGCTGTATTCATCTTCTTTCATTGTACAGGGTCACTGTACCAGTCACATGATCCCATTCTCTTCCAGAGTATTGCTAATCCGTTCATCTTCCGTTGTATTGATGGTGTTCTAATTGATGGCAATGACAAGAATATTTCAAAATACATCTTCAGGTAACCTTGCTTAGCTGTAATTTTTTCTTTGAATTATGATTTGTATAGGTAATTCAACCTCATTGCTGTACAAATATATATGAAGCCTGTCAAAAGATGGGTCATGTAATGCTATGGCCTTGTCCATCCATCCAAGGTCATAGTTTTCCAGACTTTTTGCTATGGATGCAGATGTCCTGCTGAAATCTGAATGCAAGCATCCTCTAATGATGTTACAGACCAAGTTCCCACTTCAGCAGGTCAAGTCATTGTGACCTGCTTTACACATAAGAGTGGGTCAAACAGTTTACCTGACTTGCTGATGGGCATTCATTGTACAGTTTGTGGTAATCCTATTAATTGTTTGGTGTACCTCAAGTCACTTTTGCAACTATTTCAGCACCTAGCTAACATAGGCTTCACAAACAATCAACTGTGCTGAGCTGTCTTATTTATAAAATACCCAGCCATTCTTTATCAGGAGTCTGTCTCTCTCATATGAACAACAGGGGACCAGTAACTGCATCCTACAGCATGGACTGTAAACCCTTGACCCTCAGACATGTATGCTATCTCAGGCCACTACCTACATGTACTTGCCATCTTTATGTTTTATCTTGTAGATAGCATACAGTTTTGTAATGTGTGTCCTTGGCTGGAGCAGTGTGGGAGTATCCTGATTTCTGAATTTTTCTGGTTTTTTACTGCATCAAGATTTGCTACAGAATCATTTGTTGTTGTTTTCATTATGTGCCATTTATGCTTACATTTAACTTTTTTTTTATTGACTTTGAAAGACTTCGGTAAAAGAAAATTGTGGCGACTTAATATTTCATGTCTCGGTCAATGATTTCAGATCGTGTGGACAGAGGGATCGCCATGGTCCGTACCTGACATGTGATATGTCATGGCTCACCCAGTTTCCTTTCAACCCATTGGCTGTTGGACAATATGTCAACAATCAATCAAAACGTAAGCATGTCAACAGATCAGAGTTTTTCATTAAAATTTTATGTGGTGTTATCTGAGATGACAGTATAGTTGTTAAAAGTGTGATGCACCTATTAGACACATGTATCTATACTCTATGATTGTGAGATAGATTTTCAACAAAGTGTTCAAAGTTTGATTTGTAGAAAGTTTTGTGATTCTGTAAGGAATTCTTTTCAAATTAAGTGCATCACTTATCAATTTAAAGTGTTGTGTCATCAACTGAAAATTCAAGAATCAATTTTTTAAGGAAAAATAGGACTTTTGTTATAATTTTCTTATGCCTGAAATTTTCTTCCAATTTAAACTAGTACTTAAAAATAATTCCCAATTCCATTGCCTTAAAATCTTAAGGAATCACTAAAGAATTTAATGATTTAGATAGTATGATCTATTTCTTGTGATCATATGGACACCAAAATATTATACTGGTATGCATGTAGTTATATTAACCCAATTTTTAATCCTTACAAATGTAACATAAGATTTTCCCTAGTGCTCAAGGCTATGAGTGCTCAAAAAGACAAAGTCATGATTTTAGCAGATTTATAATTATGTCCCAGTAGGTAGATTTACATAGGCATGTGACATTTCTTTTTTTCAATTGCTTGATTTACTTATTGAAAATAAGGCAATTGGTTATACATTCAGTTATTTTAGTGAGAGTTATCTCTCTTTCCTACATGACTATGGCCTCACTGTGGGTCAGAATTATTGTGTCTGATTTCACACAAATAATCAGCGTTGAAAGACATGTCAAAAAGCACAATTTAAAGATATTAAGGCTAACCTGGGTAGAAATCCAATACAGTTTAAGTTATTAAAGTAGTGGAATATTAAATATTTTATGCTAATACAGGATCAACAAGAAAAGATGGAACCAAAATAATCTTGTATTTGATTTATTTGTAGTTTTGAGTTCATTGAACTTGATAGCCAATATTCACTTCTCACATGATAAGTAGTCTCCCTTTCTCTTCTCTTTATATGGAGCCCAATGAACAGTCAATCCTGTTTTAAGTGACTGTCCAAGGGAAAAAGCAAAAAGGATCATATATGACAGGTGATCTCTTAAGTCAGGTTCTTGCATAAGAAAAAGTCATGTTGGTAGCCATATATTCAGGTCACATAAGTTACATAGTCCTTTAATTCAGTGGGTCCCTAAGGCAGGATAGATTGCATTCATATTAGATAAGTATACCTGATCTACATTATCAGAATTAATATTCATGTGATGGCTTTTGGTTGTATTGTTATTTGCAACATTTCAATCACGATTCAATCACATTTATGGAGACACGCCTGTATGTCGGTGAAGGGCTATAAGTAATCAATATGATGTGGGAGCCCATAGTTTTTGGTCTCTTTGTTCGTTGGATGGTAAACTTTAACCTTGACTTTATATATTAAATGGAACTTTAGAGCATTCATATTTCACGTGGATATGTCTCTGAACAAAATCTTACATTTGATACCAAAATTTTGACCCCCTGACCTTGAAATTAGAGTCTGGCCTACTTTAAGTTTAATCTTATATGGTTTTGCTAGTGAAAAGGAGTATGAATATTTTGACAAGCTTGTCTTGTTTACTATTTCTCTGATCAAGTATTTGGTACTTACAGGTCATCCAGCCAATGTTGCATATCAAGAGTATGATATACCAAGTGACTTCCCTTTCCATCTCCTTAAGTATATTCCAAATGTGTGTTATGCTCCTCAGACGCAGTGGATGGAGGATATGAATATCAAAAGGTAATTGGTGTAATAGTTAAAAAACCAACACAGTGAGACATGTATCAGAAAATCATCAGTGTATATGTACAGTGGAACCTTGCCTTAAGACCGCCTCACTAAGGTCAACTCCTAACAAAGACTATAGTTCTATTATTCAGTTTCCTTCAAATTCGACAAAGCTTACTTTAAGATATTCAAGTGATTCCTATGGTAACTCATCTATACAAATTTTCCCTAATTTTACATTTAGATATCTGATGTTTTAAATACACTAAATGAAACTGAAACTTTGACACCGTTGTAACTATACCTTACACTTTCTAAGAATCTACTTTAATCCTTTGTATAATTTACTATACCAGTACATTTATACTTAGGGTCCATCATAGTCAATATACAGCATATGCTTACATCTAGGGTTCTATTATTATAGACCGTATGTATTACAGTTGATAAAAAAATTTCAGTCTAACCTGCCTTAGCAACCCACTGGATTAAAGGAAAACCTGTCTTTTGTGACCTAAATGGCTGGTTCCCAAAATGTTTTTTTCCTATATAGGCCTAAATCACCTGAATTAAGAGACCACCTGTCATATTGGACACGTTTTGCTCCTTCCTTTCGATGGTCTCTTAAAACAGGTTAGACTGTACTTACATTTAGGGATCTATTATAATTTGTTACAAGCTAGTAGTATACACTTGACATTTATTCATTTGGTGTTTCCTTTCCGTTTCAGACTGACAAGGGTTGTGGTTCTTGTTTCTACCAGAGATATCTTTGAAGGGGAGGAGTTATTTTCCTCATACTTCACTGTGGTGCAATAAAAATAGTTTACATCAAAAACATGAAATAACTGTTACGATGTATATGTTTGTGTATGTATGTGATGAAAAAGGTAATTAGATACAAAGTGAAATTGTGCAACTAAAGAGTTGAATCGTTTGTTTGATCCTGTACACATCATTCAGATCAATCCAACACTCTATATATGGAAGCAGACACTGTTGAATGCAGAAGAGATAAAAGAACTTGTTTATCATAAGAAAGAAAATTTGCTTTTCAGTCCAGTTTATTTTGAAGATTTAGCATTGTAGGACTTGTTGCAAAATGGTTCCTAAACGAGAGCCATCTAATTATTATCAATATTTTCTGTTTGCGAATTTGAAGTTGAACATTAGTGATATTCTTAGATATTTAAGTTTTTTACTTTTGATTATTTTTATTGAATACGTATTTAATACATAAACAAAGTAAAATAAATTAATAAATTGTTGATCTCATTTTATTGTCCACCACTTTGGCAAAGGCATGGGGATTGGGTATGTTATACATGTACAGTGGACTACCTCACTTAGGAGACAGCATCACTTATCAAACCACAAAAACCCCATCAAAGTTCAGTCTGTTTATTACTCTTCAGGCCTATTTTAATCTCACTTAGGAGACCACCTCACTAATTGACTAATTTTAGCCAGTCACTTGGGTGGCCCTAAGTTCCATTGTAAATTTATTGAAATAATTTTAATTCCTGGACAAAATACATGTACTACTATTTTAACCTGGTTATTTTGAAAACCTGTTCACTTGAAAAAGAAATTCATTCCCCATTGGTTTCATTACTGGTACATATATCCAAGTTGCACTGTATACTGGTTCCTTGTGACCAGAAATATATTTTGATACCACGATTTTTACTTTTGGCAGTGAATTTGCAGTTTGACGTTTTCATACCATGATTTTTGACTTTTTGGCAGTGACTTTGCAGTTTGTTCTTTTCATATAATGACTTTTGTGGCAGTGACTTTGCAGTTTGACCTTTTCATACCATGATTTTTGACTTTGCTGGCTGTGACTTTGCAGTTTTACCTTTTCATACCATAACTTCTAACTTTGTGGTGCTATCTTTACAGTTGACTTTTTCATACCATGATTTTTGACTTTGTGGGAGTGACTTTGCAGTTTGACTTTTTGATACCAATACCTTTGCAGTTTGAATTTATCATACCATGACTTTTGACTTTGTGGTAGTGACTTTGCAGTTTGACCTTTTGATACCATGACATTTGGCAGTGACTTTGCAGTTTGTTCTTTTCATACCATTGAATCTTGTGACAGTGACTATGGAATTTGACCTCCTCATACCATGGCTTAATTTGATTTTGTGGCAGTGACTTTGCAGTTTGGCCATTTCATATCATGACTTTTGACTTTGCTGGCAGTGACATTGCAGTTTTACCTTTTCATACCATAACTTCTGACTTTGTGGTGCTAACTTTACAGTTTGACTTTTTCATACCATGACTTTTGACTTTGTGGCAGTGACTTTGCAGTTTGACTTTTTGATGCCAATACCTTTGCAGTTTGAATTAATCATACCATGACTTTTGACTTTGTGGTAGTGACTTTGCAGTTTGACCTTTTGATACCATGACTTTTGGCAGTGACTTTGCAGTTTGGCCTTTTCATACCATGACTTGATTTTGTTGGGGTGACTTTGCAGTTTGACTTTTTGATACCATGACTTTCTGGCAATTAATTTGCAGTTTGACTTATTCATACCATGGCTTAATTTGATTTTGTGTCAGTAACCTTGTAGTTTTGCCTTTTGATACCATGGCATTTAACTCTGTGACAGGGACTTTGCAGTTTGACCTTTCCATACCATGACTTTTAACTTTGCTGACAGTGACTTTGCAGTTTGACCTTTTGATATCATGACTTTTCGCTTTGTGGCTGTGACTTTTCATACCTTTAGATTTGGATTTTGACCTGTTTATACCATGACTCACCCCTGGTTTTTGGTTGTGTTCGTGTTACGCTATTTTTCAGTTTTACACATCTTGTTGTATTGATAGCTGTTTGTGTTGTCTCTTTTTTTATTTGCCGATGTTTTCAACAGCCTTTGGATTTTAAAATTTTTGATTGCCCCGTAGGTATCTTCTACTGTCAACTTTTTTCTGACTTTGTGGCGCTAACTCTACAGTACTATGACTTTAGACAATGTGGAGGTGACTTTGCAGTTTGACTTTTTGGTGTCATTACCTTTGCAGTCTGACATTTTGATACCATGACTTTTGACCTTGTGGTCTGCTCAATGATAACATAGAAATTTACTGATGTAAAGTGTTACTCTCATTGAAATCGTTCCCATGGGAGAAAAAACCCGGCCTTTAACATTGGCCATGACATAAGTGACAGTGCTTTCATATTTCACATGATTACTTTTTGTAACAAGACTTTTCTGTTGGTACCATTAATTTTGACTATGTGACCTTGACCTTTGACCTACTTTTGAAAAACCTTTACATTGGTCATAACTTCTGAATGGTATGTGATAGGGCTTTCATATTTCACATGTGTACTCCTTGTGACATTACGGGGGCATTAACGAATATCTGAAACTAAAATGCATCTGCAAAGACTGGTGAATTTTCAGATTAGTGAACCTTCAGACTAGTCACGCTCCACCAGTCTGAAGGTTCATTAGTCCGGAGGTTCACCAGTCCGACAGAGAAAAGATGATGGCGGGGAATTGTTGAATTTTCGGGCTAGCAAACCTTTGGACAAGTGGGTTCTTTTTCAGCCCGCTGGTCATTTTCTGGTTGAATATCCGAAGCTAAAATGCATCTGCAGACTGGTAAATTTTCAGATTAGTGAACCTTCGGACTGGTGGACCTTCGAATTAAAAAAGAATCCACTGGTCCGAAGGTTAATTAGTCTCAAAAATCAACAATACCCTGCGGTCGTCTTTTCTCTGTCGGACTGGTGAACCTTCGGATTGGTGAACCTCCGGACTAGTGAACCTTTGAACTGGTGAATCTTCTGACTAGACTAATGAACCTTCTCACTGGTGGACCTCCGGGTTGATAAAGAACCCTCAGATCCGAAGGTTTACTAGTCCGAAAATTTAACAATTCCTCGCCGTCATCTTTTCTGTGGGAACGTTGAACTTTTGGACTGGGGAACCTTAGGACTGGTGGACCTTCAGGTTGAAAAAGAACCCACTTGTCCGGTTTATTAGTCCGAAAATTCAACAATTCCTCGCCGTCATCTTTTCTCATTCGAACTAGTGAACCTTCGGACTTGTGGACCGTGACCTAGGTCTATTCATTACATTCATTGAGCAGGGAATAATCTTATAAAAATGTGCCGATACCTATAGTGACTCAAGACCTCGGTGGTCTCTGTCTCATCCGTAAAAAAGAGACAGCCAACCGCAGCGTGGCTCGGATTTGAACCCATTACCTCACCTCGACGATCAGAAGGTCGAGATAATTTAACTTTGTGACTGGTCCCCGTATTCGATATGTGACACGGCGTATCATCATGGCCTGGTTGATTTAGGGTAAATCTGTAAAAAAAAAAAAATGTGTTGAGGGATATGTCCCCCTTGTCGCATACCTAGTCCCGACCCCTTTTTTTCTCGTTTATGACCATCACCGATTGTGACACTCTTGTATTCGAAAATATGTGACACGACGGGTGCCGCACACAGAGCAGGAGTTGCTTACCCTTTTGGAGCACCTGAACTTACCCCTGGTTTTGGTGGGGTTCATGTTACTCTCTTTTTTCTGTTTGACACGTCTTGTTGTGTTGAAAGCTGTTTGTGTTGCCTCTTTTTTATTTGCCCATGGATTCGTCTGCCTTTGGATTTTTGAATTATTAGAACATAAATCTTATAAACAGGAAAAATAAATAAACTTTTTGAATTACAATATTGAAAGTAAATCTTGTTGTCTTGAAATCGCTAAGTATTATTCTAATTACTTACAGTGTATTTAAGGATTGTCAATTTCATCTACCACAAAAAACTGAACCTTTAACAGTTTTAGTGAAGAGCGTGACGTAAGCTAGATCAAAGCAACAATAAATAAGAAAGGAGAAAATAAGCTCGGAGAAAGATATTTGCCCTGACCTACGCCGAATTTGCTCACGATCTGTGCCGACAGATTATATTTATGCATACTGGTAGCTGTATTTGCATACGCTAATTAGTACGGTATACATGTAAAACATCTGACAAAATTTCTGAATAAAATTAAAGTAGTCCACATGTTCCGAAAGCTCCGAATTAAAATAAGAATAGGTCCTATATATAAAGTGTATACGGTTTTCTTACATGGGCAGATTAATTTGTTTTACATATAGATCTACATGATGTGTCGCTGGGTTAAGCAACATATAAAGTAATTTTGTTTAAACCTTTTCGCGCACATTTTTATTCCCTATTGCTCTTAAAGTGTCTTTTAATTATTGGTTGGTTTTCTAATATGTGCCAGCGTTTTGAAGAAAATTTCAGTATGAGAGGGTGAAATCTTGAACATTTTTTTACACATACTGATGCCATGGTCGTTAATGATTTGATGCAACATACCATGTCGAAAACTATTGTATACATGTAAATAGTATTCATTTACAGTATGGCAATGTACTAAACAACTTACTAAATGGATCAACGGTATTACCTCGAAAAGTGGCAAAAGTATCAGTCATGTGATGTAGTTTTCCCATTGCTTTCTATGCTAAAACAACAGTTTTAATGTAAATGTCATGAATAAATGTTTTCATCAATTCATTCAAAATTTCACATATTTAGATCTAGAAGAGTTTTTTTTTAATTTATTTTCGTCTTCGTTTTCGGTTCACATCTCTTTGATGATTTATCTCAGAGAGACAGACAGTTTTCTCTGTAATCGGTCTTTTGATGACGTCGTGTAATACGAACAAAGAAAGAGATGACGCAAGCGATTTTGCTGGTCACATACTGTGTGATACACTTGCATTTTCACAATAAGAAAATGATACACTCCAAACTAAGTTAGATAGATAGTCCACAGACTTTCATACAAATTTACAAAGCTATAAAAGATTCTGTGAAATATATGAGTCAGGACAATAATTTAAATAAAAATTATTTAACATAGAAAGTAATGGGAAAATGACTTTAGTTGACATACTTTTGGCACTTGAGTGAAAGTTATTTACATTCATTTTTCAATGACCCGAAATTATTTAACCGACAGGGTTTGTCGCATAGAGGGGAAAATTGAATTAATCTATTCATCGCACGTTCCAAGTTGCAAGTACCTAACCTTCCTTTTCAATTTTGTTCATTTTGGATTTATTTTTTAAAAAATGAAATAGGGGATTCAATTTTTTCTTCTACATCAACTGCAAAGAAAACTTCCGGATCACAAGTTTTACGTGACCGGTTTTATAGTTTACCGGCGCTCTTGTATTTCCCATGTGGAGCTGGGGGTTTTACGATACTGTTTACCAAACTTTGGCTTGACCTCACGCTAGAATACCAGAGAGAACAGGGATTTAAAAAGTGTAATTATTTAATTTAATCGTTAAAATGACCCCTGAATCAATTAAAACCTGACGCTCATTCGATTACAAGCTTCAGATACAACTGTTATCAACCAGCCTCCACCCCCTCCTATACTCTGTTTTTTCCATACAATCCTTAAGTCCTTGTATTTCAAAATTCTGCGAATATTATCACATCAGCTGCACTAAACAGCGGAGCCTAGTGGCAAAGATTTTTAAAGGCTGTTTGGGGTATATGACATGTTTTTCTAGGAGATATACACCATTATGTGCCCTTTTCTTGTACCGAATCACCGAAATGACACTTGAATCACTGAAAAGACACTTGAATCACCAAAAAGACACTTGAATCACCGTAAAGACACCGAAAAGACGCTGAATAATGAATAAATTTGATTCCATTGTGACTTTGACAGTTAGATGATTAATATTAACACGAAAAGCAATTATTTTGTGCCATTTACTTATTCTGACCAATAATTCAGAGAGAGGTTACGAAAGAAAATCGCCAACAGATAACACGCAAACTGATGGCCGCCATTGTGATGTGCCGCTTTGTTTGCTGACAAATTTTTTTTTTTGGACAATTTAACACCCTTGATGAACTTTTTTTATTTAAATTATAAAATATTTTTGATTAATCTTCTGTATGACCTACATACATGTATGTAAGTCTAATTGCGGATTAGTAGTTGATCCTATGGCTTCTGTAGGGCCGTGGTATACATAGAGATTACACAACAAGTTGGGATTGATTATCATGTTTATTCAACTCGAGTTAATTTTCAAAGTTTCAAAGCGCGAGCTTTAGCGAGCGTTTTGACA
>JACSZP010040877.1:9741-24009 GCA_016161895.1 Pinna nobilis | reverse complement strand
ACATACACACGTACTGATTATGGATAAACAGTCGAGGCTCGTTTATCCGGACGCCAATAATGTGGATGCTTCACCTTCCGGACGAAATTTTAGGGAACAAAATTTTCAAATTGTTTGGTCATTGTGATATGTACATTTCAGCAATCCGGATGCCTCATTTTCCTGGACAATCTGCGGAGGAACGGACTCCACTGTACATTGCATCATTTAACTAACTATACATAAATGATTAATACATAATTATATGTATTTCCATGCACTTATTTGCTGATTCAATTAAGCTTATGCCAATAAAGTTTCTACATGTAAATTGAAACTTACGTAGTCTAGGGAGGAAGTGCTTATAGTTGAATCGGAAATATACAATAATATATTTCAATGCATCATATATCTATTTTTAGAACGACACGTCTAGACGGAAAACTTTTAAAAGATCCGTTAAAAGAAAAATGGAGAAGCTTTCATCAAAGTTTAGTAAGATACACATCAAAAGAGAAGATTCAGCGGAAGAGACCCGGATGGATAATGAGAATAGTGATCAATTACAATCACCAGTCATAAAAGACGACTTTCATGTAATGTCGGTTTCAGAAGTCGCACAGTGCTTTCGCCTCTTTGAATTAGAAAACATGGCCAATATCTGTGAGAAGGAAGACCTAGACGGACAGTTTTTTGTTGGACTGACAATTGGCTATTTGACCAGGGCGTTTAATTTATCTAATGTGGATGCATTAAAAGTTTACAAATTAAGTCAAGGATGGCGACCAGATTTTGATACGGAAGGCGACCAAACAATGTACACATCGTTTTGATTCAATTGTGTGTGTGCGAGCGTGCGTGCCTGCGTGTGTGTGTGAGAGAGAGAGAGAGAGAGAGAGAGAGAGAGAGAGAGAGAGCATGCTGGGTAATAAGTTATGAGGTATGTATGATAACCTGTCCCAGTATCAGTTGTAAAGTCCATCATTAGAGAAATACAACTTGATAATCATAGTGCCGAGGTTCTACAAAATATTTACTTTGTGTCCGTAAATATATGTAACGTATCCGTATTAGTGAATTTAAAGAGATAAAGCAACTTTCGTTCTTTGCTCATTTCCCTTCTGTAGTCAAAAGAGTGAAATGGCATCAGTGAATCTGATTTGGACCTTCTACTTATTTCAAATTAAATGAATTACAGTCTATTCATTTGACTCCAATATCTATAATCATACAACATGTGGTTCATAGATTTACTCACATGACATAATATGTTTTATGAATTACATGTTTACTTTGAAATATCCTAGTATGTTGAGGGAATCAGAAATGAAGACAGAATTATTTTTATAGAAGTTATAAACTTTTTGTATCAGTCCAAGATTTTATAGGTACATAATTATACATTTTACATGTACATGTAGATGTTTTTTTCAATCAAGTTAACTGTGTTAAAATATATTACAAAATTAATCACCAGAGATATACATAAACATTTTATATTTCAATTTGAACCGTTCATGCATGCGTTTAGTTTTCTGTGGACTTCAGGTTTCCAATCAAACCAATTGCAATAAACATGCATTACACCAAGAGACTTCACCTATTTTGCAGAGTAAATAAAAATTATTTCAAACTACAGTGTGCTTGATTTTCAATAACTTAAGTGTCAGTCAGTTTGGCAGAACTTAAATTTGGAACATGTGATTCAAATACATGCAGTTGATCCAACAAATTTTAACTTAGTGTATTCGTATTTCTGTTTGTAATTTCGTCTCCTTTTTGTTTTGGCAACAATTTTGTCTGTCGTTGACTTATTCTATTTGAAATGCCACTTGATATCTTCTACTTCACCCATTTTAGTAGTATATGCGACAGGCATGTGCATATGCTGTCAAATTAAGTATATGAATATCACAGATACCATGGTATTAATCTTAAGAAGAATCAAGATTCAAATTCAAATAGGAATATGATGAATATTGGACAAACAAGAACCTCTGTAAATCAAGAGGAGAGATCAGATGCCATGGAGGAGTAGGCATCCTCTGATAGATAACTTAAGTTATTGAGAGCTTATAAAGAGAAAAAATTCGCTTTTTTGTTTGTTTTTTTTACAATTAGGAAATCAGTAAAATTAAAATTACGAAATAATGTTTGGATTTTACTGTATCAAAAATTAAAGATAGCCATCATTAAAAAATTACATTATAAAATTACAAAGTAAAGATTTGGGAAAACATGGACCCCCTGGATATAACAGAGGTGGGTTCAGGTGCCTAGGAGGAGTATGCATCCACTACCGACGGGTCACATCGACCGTGAGTTATTTATCTAGATTGAATAAACAGAGTAATGATGTCGATGTTTTGTTGTTTAACGTCCCACTCAAGAATATTTCACTCACATAGAGACTATGTGCCGATTTAGGGCGACAGATTTTGCCTATGCCCTGTACTCATGGTCGTAGAGCTGGGAGGGTTCTTTAAGGTGCCAAAACCTACTGTGACATGGGAACTCGGTTTTTACTGTCTCATCCGAAAGACAGGGACGGTCAACCGCGGAGTGGCGCTGCGCGGATCAGAACCCCTGACTCTTCGATTCGAAGTCGAACCCGCTAACCACTCGTCCACTGAGGCCCTAATTCAGAAGTTATGATGGCATACCATTTTCATTGGTTTCTATGACTCAAAGAAACGTATATGTTTCACGCTGTTGCCTTTTGATTCACGACCGTAGTTAGACTTATAAGCAACATCCTATATATTGTGGATGTATTTTCTGAAGGAATACATTTTAGTCAGTGCAAGGACAGTACATTGATGGATGTGATAGTAAAGTTTGTTTGCTTGATCATGGAATCGCATGAGGGTTTACATTTCATCTAATGATTTGCTGTTGATATGTCACAAAGTTTGTCTGGTTTCGACGAAAGGTTTTAATTCCAACCTAAATGATGGAAGACACATTCAATCAGTTATAAAGTTATGACTGGTCCTGTGTTGATCTATTTTAATTTCCTGTAGCTCAGGAATAAAATATCGAGAGCATATATTTCTTTTCTGTCTGGGTGTGGTAAAAATATCAACATAGGTTTTAACTTTTCAATGGTAATGATAGGGCTTCAACATTCAACATGTAACAAATGTGGCAAGACCTTTCTTTCCATATACTATCTACCTCGTAGCATAAATGTTTCGTCTCTACGTATGTGGGATCTTTTTTTCGACGCCATACGTCTGTGCGTAGCTTTTGAACCTTTAGCTTTCATGTATCTCATGCTCCAAGAGTTTCCTTTTTGTACCAAACCGTTGACCTCGGTGTTTGACCACGTGCCACAGTGTTGTTCTCCGTTCGTACGTAGGCATTCGTGTTTAAAAAATACATTCAGTATATGCACCTTTTATTCTTTTTTGATTTCCATTTTTGGTAGTATGCCAACGTTACCAATATAGATTCAAATTGCATCATAACCACTTTATTCACCCAAAATATGAACGAAATTCCCCCTTCAGATCAAGAGAACACGGCTTAAAGTAAAATTAATGTACCGAAATTTATTTCTACAGAGTAGTTAATGAGGTCTGAAAAGGGATACTAACTCCATCCGAACACCTGGTACCCTCCAACAAAGGATTCGCTATATCGTTAATTTACATGCTAATACCGCTTTTTCTGAGGAGATTGATTTGGGTTCAGGGAAGTCGAGTTTTGTATTGAGATAAACAGGAATAAAATCATTGTACAGGAAAAACTGATATAGATTCATTATGATAATGGACTATGTAAGTATGATAAGAGGAAATAAAAGTTAGTTCCGCATGAGTTAACAAAATGATGGCAATATCCTCGATAAACGGGAAAAGTTGTATTAGTCAGGGTAAAATGGCAGAAAAAGACACTATCAGATGGTCAACAACTTTCTATTCTATTCGAGAGGCCATTGCAAACGGGTTACCTACATTAGTTAAGGTATCCGAGGGGTTCTATTCAGAGGATGAAGACAGTCTCTCGGCCGGAGATTTGATTGAACTAAAACAACTAAAAACGTGTCACAAAGTTGTAGCAGAATTTTTAAATCACCCTCAGATTCAAGAGACTGTGGTACCTATCGAACTTGCAGGGAAAATGCGTGTATTGAGCCCGAAAGAACTGATCAACAGTGTTGATGAACTTATAAAAATATGCCCAAGATTTGTCTCTTTAGAAAAAGACTTGTCTGTAAGTAGAAATTATGGAGGCGAGTGTTTTCATTTGAAGACAGGGGATATACTGGAAATCGACAGGAAAATTCAAAATGTAGGAATAGTGTGCCAGTTTGGAAACTGTGAAGTCTTTCTAAATTGTTCTCAGGATTGTCAGTTCAGAGTAATGACCGAAAGTCTTGACTATACTCTAAAAGAAATAGTAGAACACTTCAAACTCCCTCAAAAGGTTTTCTGTTCTAGAACAGACAAATCCATGGTTTCACAATTACATGATCAAAATTTGAGTGGCTTTGTTAAGTTAGTAAGAGAAATAACAGATGAGGTTGTTGTTGGGTATCACAAGTCTTCAGAGAACAGCAATGATCCCTCTTATGATTCTGAACAAGTCTTGTTACAGCTGGACAGTCCAGAGATCAAAGAAATCGAGGTTCAAATAGCTGAATATGACTACCAGGCTCCGTACGGTAACGTATATAGAAGGTGCTTTTCTGAAAGTTCCGCGTTACCTAACGTAAGCAAATGGACAGAAGAGAAGCCAGAGCCATTAGATTTACAGAAAACTGAAAACAACTATGTAACAATGTACGACCTAGCAGTCGACAAACACAAAAGAGGTAGCGTATAAAGCATGCATTCTAAAAGATATATTGATGTTACTTTGATTTTATTCCAGACCACCTGGTGTCATCCCATTGGAGATTTGCATTTGTTTTCCAGGTAGAGACCGTTTTTATTCCTTAACTTGTCGTGTTTTTGCTACGACTTGGATTTCGGCAATTTTCTTGGATTGCAATTTTCTTTCAATTGTCAACGATGTCTTACAACGGTTATAAAATCTAATCATATTCATTATGGTTTTATTATTGTTTTCCACAATGAGACCATTATTATTATATTATATTCATTATTTTTCATTTTTGTTAGCACTCGGTGTTTCAAATATCCATTGAGACTTATTCAGTTTTATCTCCCACTATTCAAATATGGCGCGAATTCTCTGTGGTAATGAAAAAAAAAACCACCTAGAAATTTTAAAATGTTTCATCTTGATATCAATTTCTCCCTATTTTATCTATTTTTTTATTTTACTGTTGTTTACCGCCACTTTCAACATACATTTATTTATTCCGTGGCTACATCATCAGCCTGGTTTGGGTTAAGGAAATGTTTTCTTAAGCTTCGGTTTATTCTACCGTATAAGAAAGTTAGAACAACCAGCCATTACTGCCGAAGAAGGGTTTCGAACTGATGATCTTTCCATCCCATAGAATATAATTCCCTCGAGCCACCTAACACCCTCTTTTAACAATGAAATCAATGTACATCAATGCGTTTTCAATTGATTTTAAATTTTTTTTTTATTTCTTATCGAAGTACTCGAATAAAAAGGTAAAGGCAACGAACAGTGATTCGATCTCATAATTCCTACAAAAATTGCAAAATAAGGAGTTGGCCAAACACGGACCCCTGGATACACCAGAGATGGGATCAGGTGCCTAGGAGGAGTAAGCATCCCCTGTTGACCGGTCACACCCGCCGTGAGCTTAATGTCTCGATTAGGTAAACGGAACAATCCGTAGTCAAAATCAGTGTGTAAAAACGTTGAAATATCGATACTTGTATATTGAAATTGAATGCCCTGCTTTCTAATGTAGACGGAATTAAATAGACAACGACATTTATTTTTCAATTCAATACTTTCAAAGTAAAGCAATTACAGCTCGTAATATAGAAGGCAAAGACAACTTTTTCTTTTCATTTTCAGTATGGAATTGAATTCCCGATTCTGTCTCATCGCGGTAAATTGGTATTAAAGTTTTTCAGTTTTAAAGTACTGCTTTTTAATCTGTAAATTCCTTTTTCGCGATTATTCCGCGATTTAACCCTTTTATATCAAATTGCGAGCTCCCAACATCGGGAAATTTAATATCGTGTTTTCAGACCGGGTTCCTTAAAGCTAAAACAAAAACAGGTCCAATTATAAAATTAATTCACAATATGTATGGCAATAATAAACTTTACATTTTGAATTGCTATGATGTGATTTCTAAATATATTAGATATTTGTCATATACATGTATAATGAAATAAGGTTTATCTTAATCGAATAACTACATACGTTCCGTTTATCTCAGGTTAGATTCATAAATAAAGATTCGCGTATCATTAATCCAGCGAGAGCAGAACTGTCAGATTAATTAAAGACGAGAACTTGACATATCTGAGGGCGTCCACTCGCGAAATGACGCGAATATTAATTCCTCGCTCTAATTTAGGACTTTATAGTAATTTATATAGAAATAAAAGCAGATAATGTTATAGCGATCAAAGAAGGATCTGAGAATTTCAGAAAATATTAGAAACCATATAACATATCAATAAAAATGCCAATTACAACTGAAATGGTATTTATTGCCTTCTTCTTGGCTACTAAAAATCTAGAATTTTATCACTGACGTATTAACAAGTCTTGTTTACAAGTCCTTGGATTTATATATACTAATTGTACAATACTCATTGATGAAAGTACTACAAATGCTTGAATCTTTTCTAATACTTTAGTTAAACTTTGTACTGCAATACCGAGTAACTCCGTGTCAGGACAAATTTGACTTGTATAAGTGGATATAAACATTGTTTCCTGTTGTAACATAGTCGAGATTTGTTTGTTGGCTGCACCGTTGTTGAACGCCCCACTCGAAAAACAGTCGTTGAACAGAACACGCTAACTCAACAAATTTGAGGATTATTTAATGTGCCAACATGTACTGTGGTACGGAACATAGGAGTTTTCCGAATATGTTTATGTTATCATGATACAATGTACTTTCAAGAAGGAACTATTCTCTTACAGTACTTGAAGTGTTTTGCTACGACTTAGTGATTCAGTCTTTGCGAAATAAAAATGGGATAGCAATAGCATTACATCATTTTGAATAAATTGATACAGATGAATGCTGACAAAAATACCGATACACGCCCACAGGATATGGGACCGCCGTGGCCTAGTGATTAGCTTGTTCGCTTTCTTGTTGTGAGCTCGTGGGTTGGAATCCAGCTGCCCTGACTTTTGGATGAGACAATAAAAATCGAGGTCCCATGTCACAGTAGGTGTTGTCATGTTAAAGAAACACCATCCCTGCTCTTTAGCCGTAAGTGCCGGGCATGGGTAAAATTTGTCGTCTTTCACCGGCGCACGGTGACCTTTCCATATAAGTGAAGGATTCTTGGGTGGGACGTTAAACAAAAACATAACCAACCAAGTTACAGAATATAAAGTATATGGTGTCGTGGAAAAACCCACTGTCCTAGTAAAGTAAACACCGTCAGGTAGCGTCAACTGTCAGCTTCAACAAGAAAAGATGGATAATATACTGATAGGCAGAATGTAGTCAGCCAAGTCTAAAAAAACTAAAATGATTTGCTCAATCTATACATCATAATCGACGACGATCAACCTGGTCGTAGTTAAGGGTTAAAAAAACCTTTAGTCTTGTTATGTTTCAAAAGCACAAATGTAAAAATACAGGCTACAGGTTTAGTATACATGTAAATGAATAGGCAATAATTTGTAAACGTATGCAATAATTGGTTACGAAAGTTATAGTTGTATACAGTTGACAACTTAAAGAAATGCGCATCGTTCATAGATCTTCGATTGTTTACAGGAAGGAATATATTCAGTGGAACCTTACTATTAAGGCCATCCAAGTGATTGGTAAAATAATCGGTCTGAAATTAGGTTGGCCTCTAAAATGAGGTTGAAAAACGTTTTTAAAAATAGTTATAGACAAATTGAAATTTGATGGAATTATGGGTCTCATTAGTGAGGTGTTCTCCTAAGTGGGCTGGTATTAAGGCGAGGCTCCACTGCATTTAAATTATTAACCTAGTCTACTTCCGGGGAAGCAAACTCCCTACTCGTTTTATGGAAGAAGTACCTTCGGATATTCAAAAAGCGAAGTCCCAATAAACATGGCAAGTTTAGACTTACAATGGCCTCAACGTGGTCATCACTGCAAATACATAACGGGATGGGACCAAGTGTCCTTAAGGAGTCAGCGTCCCCCTAATGGCATGCCATAGCCGTCGCGAATGTCCAACGGAAACCCCACGGATCCGGTAGAATGTCCATTTCGGTTGAGCAAAAGGTGGTCACTATAAATGATCGTCTCCAAGAATATCATTCATTCAACGACGTATCCCTGTGTGAATTTGTATATGACACGCGAAACTCATCGATTTCAATCGCTTTTGTCATAAAATAAAAATTACTGTTTTTTACTCACCCTATTTCTAGTTTTAAGATAAATGGTGATTCCCTATTGAAATTATTATCAAATTTCATAAAATCGACATATTTACAGGTGGTACGACTGTTTTAGCAATGTCTAACAGTGAGATATCTTTGGATTCTACAGAATCATGTAACGATTATGAGGACATGCGTACGCCAGGTAGGTATATAAATAAAATAGAAGTTATTCTTCTACAATGTTTGTTCATAGTTGTAGATTTGTTATTGTTAAATTGTTGTTTAATACCCACTCAAAAATCGTTCACTTATCTGGGGGCATTACAATGTATCGGTGAGGGGCGAAATATTTGTCCTTTGCTCGGTACGTAGAGCAGGGAGGATTCTTTAACGCGCTGACACCTACATTGACACGAGACATCGAGCTTTACTGTCTCATCCGAAAGACAAGACATCAAACTATAATCTGCCTCGGATTCGTTCGAACACGGCCCTCTCGACCAGAAGACGAACATGCTAACCATTAGACCGCGTCAGCCCTTGTAGATTTTCAAAATAGTTGTCATGTAGTACAATTGGTAGTAGACAGCAAAATTGTACCACGGATGCAATATTGTCTGTAATTTATATATAGGAAATGAGTCTAAGAAGTTCGAAGTAATTTTATGATTTTCGATATATATACAGGTAGTACAACTGTTCAAGCAGAGTCTAAAAGTCAGGAATCGTTGGATTCTACAGATTCATGTCACGACTATGAAGACGTGCACACCTCAGGTAGATGCAATATGAGATTTTCAATTTATTCTTCTACAATGTTCAGAGCTAAGGGTTTGATAATAAAGACATTACTTAGTACAATTGACAGGGGACAGCAAATATGTACCACCGATGCAATAAGAGGAAATGTTTATTTTCTCTACGATAGAGAAAATCCCTTTATTTGAACAAAAACTTCGCGACATCACTGCATTGCTCGACCTTTTATATGATAGCAATACTATTAACGGAAACGTTTTGTAAGTATATTGTATATTGATCTGGACACGTAATTCATCTACTTGTTGTTGTTGTTGTATTATTGTTTAACGTCCCGCTCAAGAATATTTCACTCATATGGAGACGTCACCATGTGCCGGTGAAGGGCGACAAATTTGCAAATTCTGTTTGTTTAATGCACCCACTACGTCCCGCCGTCTTAAAAATAACCATGTTCAATGAGTATGTAGTTTACTTGTAGTATATTGATGATCATTTGAAAGTATAAATGACTGATTTCAGAAAGAACCCTCCCCCCCTCTCTCTCTCGTTAGAGAAGTTATTCATAACAGGCAAATAAGAACACGGGAAGAATAATATATTATATAAATTCTATAATCTATGCAGAACTAAAGATTTAGTAAACAAGTTACTTTGAAATAAGTATATTTTAATGGTCATTTTTTTATCTAATCTGCAGTATCTACAGATGTAAAACGAAAAAGGAAGAAAAGATTGACGTCATCAATACACGTAAGTTTTGAATTATGTCATAATGATATCTATGATCCTTTTTTTATTTTTGTTTCATTAAATAATTAAAGTGTCATATAAGAAGTTAAGATCACACATAAATCTTCGTTCGACAAGTCAGTAGTTTTGTAAAAGGAGACCGTGATTTCAGAACACCATGATATGTTGCGTTTTTAGATAAACTATGATTTTGTACAATTATTTTAATTTTTCACATTTGTTTTCATAGATTTTGGTTAATGTTTGGTACTTTTGAAGCTACACAGTAGATCCATATAGATGACATTCCAATCATGTCTATTTCAGGATATGATATTTGGGAAATACCAGACAAAATCAACGTTCATTAAGCCATCAAATCGCAGTAAATTCTTTTCGTTACCTGCAGTATTTCGAAAGAAACGTAAAACTGCGAAGGAACATTTTGGCGGAGTAGTACGGGAATCGTCCAGCACAGACATGCTGAACGACTTTCCCGATATCACTAGAATGTCGTTATCACAGAGCAGCAACAGTTAAGCAACATGAGAGTTGCAGTAATTCCAAAGAAAAAGACAAGTGTCGAAGCCTCTTAATCCGGTTTACTTTTTATACTGGTGATCCATTTTAAAGAGGTAGTTACCATGCGGCAAACGAGAAACATTCAACTTTGAACAAACATATTCGTCCTTTATAATTTCTCCGTCGATGGTGAGGTCAAAGAAGGAATGATAAACATTAAGACTACTTAAATTGAAAAAAAATATGTTTGTCGACATCTGGTGTGCCATTGAATCACGATTGCCGCAATAATAGGAGACCAGCGATAATATGGAAAGCTTTTGTACTTAAAGATATGTCTGACCACTTTCCAGAGAATACATACAAAGAAAGTCTCCCCAAAATAGCTCTTAACTGGATTTGATTATAACAAAATATTGACTTTAATATAGGGTAGTTTTATTTCTTTTGTAAAGAGACGCTCGACAATCAAAATTTGAGTGAAACATTCGTTAAAGATTTGATTGAAAGAGACATTTCATAAGTAAATGAGAGTGTCTATTTAGTTAATTTATTTCATTTGAAATGAAACTGTACGTCATATATTCTACTTTATAAAGTGAAAAAAAATACAGCGTATAACAAACAAACTCGACATTATGGGTGAAATTGGGTATTCAAAATGGCCATGTCCTCGGCAAGACATTTCGTATGTAGGTTTGTGGTACAAATGTGTGAAGCCAATATTACGGTTGTAATTGTTACCGTGTTTGCAGCTACAACCCTCTACTAAATTGAAAGTTGATTAGTCGTTCGATTGTGATTGTTGAAACGTCTTTACTTGCTCTACTAGAACTCGTTTCTCAATTATTTCATCTGAATTTGACTGTGTACTCGATGCGGGTGTTACCAGTCAGCTTGGGAAGCTTACTCCTCTATGGCACCTGATCCCACCTCTGGGTTATTAGAAGTCCGTGTTTGTGTAATATAATGGAACCTCGCTAATAAGACCACCAAAGTGACTGGATAAAGTTGGTTCATTAGTGAGGTTTTCTCCCAAGTGAGGTTAAAAATATCTTTGAAGAGTTATAAACAGACTGAATGTTGATAGTCTTCATTGGTCTGATTAATAAGATGGCCCCTAGGTGAAATGGTCTTTGGTTGAGATTTCATTGGTTTCACAAAATTTACTTCTTATACCTCCAAAAAGAATGAAAGAATCTCATTGGTTGATGACTAAACAATAACAGTAGCTGATGACTCATTTCTGTGTCACATGACCAGTAATGACATGACCAGTAATGGCCGGAGTCGTTTCACATGCACGATTTAATAACAGATCAATAATATTAAAGACTGCTTTGCCTGACCGCAGAATTTTCAAAACGACGGGACATTTCTTCTTTTTTTAAGGTTTAGTTCGTTATCTTAAAAGATACTGACTATAATTGAAATCTGTACATCGAAATATGATCTAGGGTGAAAAATGATATTATGTCACTCGATGTCTGACTATATAAACATGCCAAATAAATCGAGGTTTGAAAGTATGTCGAGCGACAAGCTGCAGGGTATTTTAGAAGAAAAGAGACGACCAAAACATGGGAGAGAATGTATTTGATAGTTCAGAAAGACTGTATGTAAGCACTATAAATACCGAAAAACCGTTTGATAATATGAAATTCTGAGTGAAACAAAAAGGACAAAATTGCTGATTTTTAGGCCTAAATAGACACCGAGCAAAGGAGAAAAAATCCAGCAATGCTGCATCAGAGAACAACGGAATAAAATGGAAGATTCTGTATGAATATATTAATCAACAGTGCATTTTCGATATCATCAAACAATTTATTTATGGAGTCAACATGGTGAAATGATATCCCTCGGCGTAACCCACTTTAAGAGCAGAACTGGCCTTAGCCGTTGGCCCAAAATATCTTATTTTTAGAGAAGAGAAGGAATCAGGTGCAATCTAGTTAGCAACTCCTGTTGACCGGTCACATCCGTCGTACGTAGGGTGTCCGGGAAGCGTAGTGGTTAGCGCGCTCGTTTCTCACCAATGCGACTCGGGTTCGATCCTCGGATCTGCCTAGGTAGTATGTGAGATAGTATGGTTGGTCGCCAGCTCGGACACGCGGGTTTTCTCCGGGTACTCCGAATTCCTTCCACAGCAAGGACCCCCGCACGCCGACATCAGAGCCAACGAGAGACATTAATATAATTTATTTTAACTTGTTTGTTAATCGTTGTAAAATAAAGTTTAAACTTAGTTTTAAAATCCGCCGTACGTCCATCGTTGAATTCAAATGAAAAGGGCTGTCATGGACCCATGCTTAGTGTGTCTGCCTTGTAATCGTGAAATCGTAGGCAAAGATTCTTGACTGCGATGTTAAACAGCAATTCAAGCAAGCAAGCGACTGGAATTTAGATAGAAATAAAGAATAAGTTTAAGACAGACAACGGTGTGACCAAACAAAAGAAGACAAAACTACTCAAAGTAATACACATAGCAAAAACATTTAAAATAGAGTAACAAGAATTTCATTAAACAAGGGGGTGAGTGTAGGTGTTCCGGAAGGTTAAACAACTCCTGCTTCAATCATAACAACTGTCGTGTCACTTAAGTATCGAATCTGGGAAGAAATCCAATCCAGTGACTCGTAAACGAGAAAAGATGAGCGGGATTAGGTGTACGACAAGTAGTATATTTTCCTAATCAGCTGTAACATCGATATAAATTATTAATGGATTCACAATTGTAAACGGCGATTCAAGAACCAATATCAAAGAGGAACTCAAAACATTTCATTAAGATGTCTTCTCCCTACATTTTGATTTACCGTAGGTTTTCAAAAAAGTAGGAACATTGTAACGATAAAGGGAATAACTGTAACATCGAACAAGGTCATTAAACCGATCGTAAATGTGCATACCTAAAGAATTGCCACGCTATATAAGAAGGTAGTTTAGTCAAGTTTCATAATTAAATAATTATAAGTGTTTTATTGTTTTACTATATTGTTTGAATTCAAGTCACGATCAGAATATTTGAAAGATATTTGACACTCCATCTCAATTTGCAGTAGAGAGGGATTGAATGAACCCATTCATCGAAGACGTACATGTTATTTACCAATCCATGTTTAAATTCCATTTTAAGCACTATATTCAATTTTGTTCAATTTTGTCATCCAATACTTTAATGTGATTGATCTTCATTTCGGTGATATCGTTCTACTCAAACCTGCACGAATCAAGAGCACTAGACACATAAAACTTGGAAATTTATTGACAAGCAGGGTACTGTGAGATTCGGATACAGTAAGATATGTGCAGAAATAAAAAAAACAAACAAACAAAATCATTTGAAATACAAGGACGGGAATTACAAGCTACAGCGTTGTGATAATCTTGCAATTGAGCATTTGATTGTATTAGCCCATGAACTTCCCATCAACCCATTCTTTTTCACTATAAATACTAATTCTCTACAATTTTATGCATGATTTGTAATAGGATGGTTCTGCATGAATGATATAGATATGGATATAATTAACTCATATGATATTATACACAAATAAGAGAACAGGTCTTATACACATATACTTTAGAATGCCCCATTCATGGCAAGTGACTGTTTTATCTTTATACATTCACTGTCGTCAGCATGGAAGTGTGTAGTGCATTTTGGAAAATTATAACATCGGTGCTTCTGAAATATATCATCGTTTTGTGCTAATTGCTAATTAAAAATTACAGCAATACGTCCTATATAGCTAAAATATGTTTTTTTTGTTTGTTTTTGTTTTGTTGTTGTTTAACGTCCCACTCAAGAAT